>JAPEBW010000232.1:0-70516 GCA_027405785.1 Ophiocordyceps robertsii
CGGACCAGCGGCGGTGACTGGAGCCGGGGTGGAGAAACGGGACCGACAAACGAACGGGACGGTGGGAAACTGTGTGTCAGGTCGAGCTCAGGCGTGCTGCCTCATTCGCATCTCGCCCCCCTGGACAGGCAATCGGGGGGCTCATGACAGGTGTCTCCGTCTCCGCAAATAGTCTTGCTGTCCATGGTTTCTATTTCCTCGGCCGAGGCTCATGGCCGAAGCAAACACGAAGCACGATATAGCACCTACATATCCCTACAGCCGACGCCGACGCAACCCCCCGCAGCAAGCCGACGTTTCTTTGTCCTGGTCGACTCGCCGTCTCCCAGACACCGACTCACCGTCACCTGCCTCTCGGCGGGCGCAGACTGCAGGAACCGCATTCTAGAGTGCTGAGACGCCCGAGTTTGACTCTCGCTTCAAGTCTTGCACCTGGGCGACAAAGTCCCCAGATGCCCGATTAGGTTTCGGGGTGCTGGGTACAGTTACATGCGCCCGGGATGATGCATGTCGGAGGAGAGGGCCCTGCTGATCCCCCGAGGCCTAGCCTGTAGCGGCAGCCTCTTAGTATGTATGCGAATACCGACATATGCCACGACTCTTTTCTTTTCTCCCTGCCTCTTCCGTCCACCCGCCGTCTGTCTGTTCTCCTTTTCCAATTTTTCCTTTCTCCCGCCTTCTCCACACCTCACTCACCTCACTCAGGCCCGTCACGTCACCCAACGCTGCCCGCCATACAAAAAAAAACGGGAAAGGGAAAAGGGAGCGTTCGTTGTCGTCGTCGTCGTCGGCGTCCTCGCCGTCATCTCTTTGTCCTTGCTCGAGAGCAACACTAGGCATCATATATCATACCCAGCCCCTGCTTTGTTCGCGCCCGCCTTGCGAGCCACCCGGCCGGTCGCCTGACCGCTCAACAAGGCCTTGTTTGTTAGTCGGCGGCCCCCGACCAATTACACACCTTCTTTTCATCGGCCCGGAGACGTCGAAATATTTTCTTGCCTGCTCCTCCAGGTGCTCTGCCTATCTATTTATACATTGACTCGTGCGCATGGGCCTGCCCTGCATCTCCTCATCATAGAACCGTTTCGCTCTCATCCCCAGCCATGGCCGACGTCGACCTGCAATCCGGTCGCTCCAACAGCTTCCGCCGCATGATGGAGCTGGAAAGGGCATACATGGTATGGAAAGCCACCTTTTTGCGTCGCACTCGCCCCTCCCCCCCCCCCGGTGGCGTCACGCCATGCCCGGTGACCGGGCAGTTGTGCTCCCCTGAAGCGGTGCACTAACCCAGCCCTGCTGCCTGCCAGATTGAGCGACTCCAAGCAAACAGGCCTCCCCGTAAACCGCCAGCAGCACCAAACCCTCCCCTCCGCTCCACCGAGGGCGCCAGCCTGCAGACTCGCCGCGCCAAGACTCGCTCCCCAGAGACGGCCGGCGCCCATAATCGCCCTGGCACCTTGTCGCCTCTCAAGCGAAGCCCGCCGCTCGTCGTCGACACTGGCTCGTCGCCGCCACCGCCCGATTCCTCCCCTCGACAGCAGCAGCAGGACCAGCAGGAGCAGGACCAGCAGGGGCCGGAGCCGGAGCAGCAGCAGCAGCAGCAACAGCAACAACAACAGCAGCCACAGCAACAACAGCAGCAACAGCAGCAGCAACAGCAGCATCACCAGCAGCAGAGCACACCCCGGGCAACAGACGACCGCGAAAAAATGGCCCCCCGCGTCGTCACCCGCCCCGTTTCTCCCACGGAAAAGGAGGCGGATGAGCAGTCCATCTGCGTGTCGCCCAGCTGGGAGGCCCACGGCCGCCGCCGCAAGGAAAAGAAGATGGAGAAGCGGGGAAAGGAAGAGGCGGCCAAAACGGCCCAGGCAAAGGCCAAAAAGGCCCGCCTCAGCAAGCAGCCTCCGCCCGCCAGCTCGACAGACGCCCTGAGAAAGGTCGACGGCGCTGCGACCGACTCCCGGGGCCGCATGCAAGACCGTCCTGCCAGCGCCGCCATCAAGAGCCCCGACAAGGAGACGGCCCCGCGCAAGCCCCGAAGCCGATCGAGCTCCTTTGCCTCCCTCATCAGGGCGCCACTGGGCTTCCGCCGCCAGTCCGCCGAGCCAGTCGCCGAGCCCGAGTTTGTCGGCGGCATCAAGCTCGAGCTTGAGAGGCATCTCGCCAACGACCGGGTCCTCGACCAGCAGGCAAAGGGAGACGAGGCTGGCCTTCACCCTGCCCTCCGCGACAACAGGTCTGGCAATCGCCACTCTGAGCCCCTCAGGTCGCCGCCGCCGCCCGGTCGTGCCTCGGGCGAGGCCAAGAGCCCCGTCAAGCGCTCATACCCGCCCATCACCCGCCATGAGAAGCACTCACGGAATCGTGCCCTGGTCTCGCCGACGGCACCCGCCGTGCCCGATCTTAGCAAGATTGACCGGTGGCGCGCTCGCGTCGGCCTGAGACCGTCATCTCAGCCGCCCACTCCGACGTCTGCGGGGCCAGAAACACAACCCCACGAGGCCGAGGATGCAGGTGAGCCCCAAGGCCATGAGCCTCCAGCAAACGAGACGGCGAGGGAGGAATTGGTGGACATGGAACCAAATCCCGCCAATGCCCAGGAACCCGTCGAGAAGCCGGCGCTCGCAGCTGATGGGCCGACGGTCGATGACCGTCACGCAACGCAGGCACACCACATTGCCTTTGCAGGAATCCCACCCGCCCACGAGGGCCACAGCGAGGCCAAAGTCGGACAAGAGTTGAGCATCAGCGAGTCCAACCGCCCCAACTCTGGAGGCGGCGTGTCGGCCGGATACCGGACCGCGCCGTCGACACCGCCAGACCCGCCCCTTCGCAGTCCGAGACGCAGCTCTCTGCCGCACGCCGACGATGCCGTGCCCGTACTCCAGCTTCCCGCCGAAGCTGCCGAACCGTACCGTGTCTCCTTCAACTCGGAAGCGTCGGTGCCGGAGCAGTCGGCTCGTCATATGGAGGCCAGAAGGTCCATGATGGCTCGGGACGCCGCACCAACAAGCCCTGCCGACAAGCCCGACACCAAGGCTGCCTCCTCGGACGCGTCCCGCGAGGCTGTGCGGCGCTCTCTGTCCCCGATCCTGCGGTCAGTCGAGGCCAAGTTTTCGGACGAGACAAAGTCACCAAAGTCGCCCACCCAGGCGTCTTGGACGGCTCGCACGAGGAACTTGCCGGCCAGCTCGCCAGACGAGTCGTGCTCGGATGAGTTTCACTCGCCTTCTCCGCCGAGCACACCAGCCACGTCGCGATCCGAGTCGGACAAGGGGCTGGCCATGGTGCCCCACGGCCCCAAGGGCTTCTCATTGGACCCGACGGCGACCAGGGCGTCTCACGACGACGCACGTCCTGCCACGCGGCCGACTGAGCCGGCCAGTGGCAAGGGAAACCACGAGTTCAAAGACCAGGTCCTCGCCTCGTATCGCGAGGCCACGGCGGCGAGCCCGAGTCTCGAAGGCCGCGGCGACCGTGATTCGGCACTCGTGGCAAACCGCAGCCTCCTCCCGGTGCCGAGCCGCCAAGGCCTGGCCCCCAAGGACAATGGCGGCGCTTCGCGCTTTTCGAGATTGTCCATGGCGCCTGGGAGCCAGAACCAGGCGTGCAGGGTACCGCAACTGAGAGCGATATCGCCACGGCCCGAGGCGGCCAACTACCTCGAGGAAGCGCGGCGGCTGCCCCCCGCACCCTCGGCTCGGGGCGCCAAGATGCGGCTGGGGCCCCCGGCATCGTTTGCGCTGCCAGGGGACTTGCCATCTCCGCCCACGACGCGGTCCGAGGGATCGCGCCCGTCCGACGCCAGCCAGTACCTGCCGCACGTCATGACGGCGGGCCTCGGCCCCCGGGACCGCGAGCCGATTGCAAAGATGTTTGTCGAGTGCTGCCGCTGCAAGTTCTACCACGACATGCCCAGCAACCTGTACGAGGCCATGGCGAACCCCGAGTCGGCGCTCAGCGGGCGAGACACGATGGGGTACGCGGGGTCCATCTCCATGACGGTCAAGTGCCCGTGGTGCAGACACGAGATGAGCACCCGATGCTGCGCGGGCCTGGCGGCCATGGTGTACGTGACGGAACGGCTGCACTGAGTGGGAGGAGGAACGGCGTTGTGCCAGCTTGGGGGGACTAACGAGGTGCTGCTTTGCTCTGGCTACACGGCCTCTTTTCGGGGACCACGGGCTTCATGTGCTGGGAAGGCTGGCCGGCAGTGGTGAGGCCTGGGGCTCGACTCGACCTCGCCAATGTTCTTTGGCTCGTGCCGGAAAAGTAAGGGAGTTTGGGGGGGAACGGGGGTGATTGGCTTGCTCTCTATCTAGGTAGTCATAACTCTATTGACGCTCGCGACTGGTACGGCTTGCGCAGCCCAAAGTCGTCGGGGCATTCTCCTTTGCACAAGAATGGCCTTGTTCTACTATTTTCTAGGACGGTTCGGTCGGGGGGAAAAAGTCGCCGTCCATGGCCTTGGTCCGCCTGTCGTCGCGTTCTTGCTGCAGCTCGGCGAGCCTGGTGGCGAGCTTGCTGTTCTCCTCGAGGATCCTTTGCCTGCGATCCTCGAGCTCGTCCTTCTCCCTCAGGGCCTGTTCGAGTCGTGTGCGGAGGAGGCGAACCCGGGCTATGAGCTCCCGCCTGCTGAGCGTTTCGACGTCTTCGTAGGCGAGGTGAGACATGGGAGAAGACGAGGCATCGGCGGCGCCGTCGACGGACATGAGGTCGGGCGGGGGGGGGCTCGAGGCCGGGGGCGCGGCGTGGGTCGAGGACTGGAACATGATGGAATGGCCATGGCCCAGGAGGCCGCCAAAGGTCTCGTCGTCGACGTCGGAGCCCGAGGCGGCGGCCTGCGGGGCCTGGGCGGCGTCGGGGGGCGGCTGGGAAGCGGGCCTCGAGGCTCGGGGGGCGGGCTTGTCTCCTCCGTCTGAGCCCGGGCCCAAGTCAGCATCAGAAGCGGAAGCAGGGTCGACATGGAGCTCCATGGTGTCTAACCGTGGCGCGGCGTGGGAGGCCGGTCGGGAAGTTGCTGCGATGTCGGAAACATGGTTGCACAAGACCAGGGGCTTTTTGTCGCGGGCGCGCAGATTCGGGGCCAAGAGAGAGGGCTTGGGGGGGAGTTTGGCTGGCGAGATTGTCGAGGCGAGCAAGACGGCTTTATCTCTTTTTCCCTCTCTCTCTCCTTTGTTTGTGCAGTGCAAGGCCGCTGGGTGGTGAACAGGACGATGGTCGGCCCCAGGTTTGCTCTGATTCAGACGCGGTCCCAGGGTTTGCTCTCTGGTTCAGCGAGTTTGTTCAGCGGCGAAAAGGGTGAGAAGGGCGTGGGACGGCGTTGCCATGAACAGGGGCGGCTCGGGAAGGGAAAGTGCGGCGCCTTGTTCGTTGTCCATGGCGACGACGCGCCATGACACGAGGACGGACGAAGCTTGCTGTTCCTGGAGATTCACGGCCATGTTGCTGAGGAAGAGTTCGGGTTTTGGCTGTGTAACGGCCATGCGTCAGGCCCGGTCCGAGTCCGTGACGGGTTCCATGGCTGTGCGAGCCTGTCAACCGCGTCGTGAGTCGCTGCGCGGAAAGGGGGCCCTGACGAGCTGTTTCTCTGGCCTCGCCTGGGCAGAGAGGCATCATGTTCGGACGCAACCGGTTGAAGGGCAGCTGCTCAGCGGGCGTGGGCAGCCTCATTCCGCGTCCTCGGTTGCTGGCCGTTTAGATGATTCGTGATGCTTGCCATCTAGACCGGCTGTCCATGGATGGTGTCCATCCAGAGTGCCCATCCAGAGTGCATGTCTGCTACGTACTCTGAGATGCAACTTAACTGCCGAGCCGATGATGCGGCGTCGAAAATCTCGTGCCGCTCCCCCGCGTTTCCACCGGGCCATCGTCGCCTGCAGGCCTGGCCCCATAATTATATTTCTTTTTTTTTCGTTGGAATCTATTTTGGGCATTTCTTCAAGAGAGGGGGAGAGAGGGGGGGGGTGGTTCTAGAAGCCAAGGCGGGCCACTTTCGACGTCGGCGCGCACCATGGCCGTCGTCCTTCAACCCTCCCTCACCATCTCCACCGGACCAGACTCAAAAAGACAGCGGAGAGGCGGGTGGGCTGGCCATGGCGAACAAGAAGAACATGGGCTGCAGCACCTGCACGCGGCGCCGCATCAGGTGCGACCTGGCGCAGCCGGCGTGCAAAAAGTGCAACAAGCGGGGGCTCGAGTGTCCGGGCTACGGGCCGCGGCTGCGCTGGGCGGGAGGCGTCGCCGTGCGCGGGAGGCTCAAGGGCCGCAACCTGCCGGTTCTGGAGCAGGGCGGCGACGGGGGCGAGAGGGCCGGGGCCGGGGTCGACGCCGACGCCGCTGGGCCGGGGCCGGAGACGGAGTCGGGGCCGGAGACGGGGAGGGGACCGGCGGCCGACGACGACGACAGCGACGACAACAACATCGGCCACCGGAAAGGCAGGCAAGCGGCGATGCGGCGCTCCCCCGCCGCCGTCGACGACCGAGGCGCCGACAGCACCCCCGACCTGACGCTGCGCAAGTCGGCGCGGGCCTTTATCGAATACTACGACCACAACATCGCCGGCCTCATGGTCTGGTTCGACACGGCCGACAACGACTACCGGCGGCGGGTTCTGCCGCTGGCAGCCAACGCGCCGGGCCTGCGCCTCGCCGTGGCCGCCATCTCGGCGCACCACGGCGGCATGACCTTTGACCAGGCCGTGCCGCGCTTCTCCGAGGCGGCTCGCGACGCCTGCCTGGGGCTGATCCAGCGACGCGTTCGCGACATGACGGGCCGCCTGATGACGGGCGGGTCGGCCGCGCTGACGGGCGAGGCCGACATTGCCGACGCCGAGTGGATGCTGGCCGCCATCCTCATGATTTCCACCTACGAGATGGCAAACGCCCAGGCCGCCGCGGCCGAGAGCCATCGCATGGCGGCCCGGACCATTGTCAACGTCTTTGGCCAGCACCACGCCTGCGCCGCCCGCGTCTTTGACTTTCTGCGCAACCAAATGTCCATTCTCGACATTCTGTGCAGCACCACGTCGTTTGACCTGGCCGACGTCGAGCGCGCCGTGCTTCCGCCTCCGAGCATGGCCGACGGGCTGTTTACGCACTTTCTCGAGGCGCTGCACCACGTCACCCTCGTCTCGCGCCGGCCGACACGGTGCTCGTCGTCGGCCATGGTGGACAACGACGACGACGACGACGACGACGACGTCGACTGGCGCAGCGCCACGGCCATCCGCTCGCGCTTCGAGCAGGCCACGCGCGCCACCATGCTCGCCGCCGGCCGGCTCCAGGTTCCGGCGACGGTGGCGGGGCGCGACTTTGTGCGCCTCGTCAACATCTACCACGACGCCGCCGTTCTCTACGCCTACCGTTGCCTCGGCCACGTGGCGACGGAGCAGACGGAGCGTCGCGCCGCCCTGACCCGCCTGTTTGCGCAGCTGGCCGCGCTCGAGGACGCGACTCTGTGCGCCCAGAACCTTCCGTGGCCGGCCTTTGTCGCCGGCACCGAGTGCTACGGCGACGCAGCGCGCCAGGCAGCCGTCGCCGCCCTGCTCGACATGATGACGCGTGCCACGGGCTTCCGCCACTTCCTCGACATCTTGCGCTTCCTGCGCATGTTCTGGGCCGGCCCGCTGCAGGATTGGAGGCCCTTGGCTAGGGACCTGCAGCAGAGGGGCTTTCGCGTCCTGGCCGTCTGACGCGGCTGGCCCTACAGGGTAGGTCTGTAGGGTAAATCGAGGGCCCAAGAGGGCGCGGCGTTTGGAGGACGGCGAGGGTCATTTTGCAACATTGTGATGGACGACGACCATGACGACCATGATGTTTGTTTTGCAGCCATCGGCCACCCAGCTGAGGGTCGTAGGCACCAGCTTGGCAGTAATCTCGAAGAAACCCCGAATCTCAAAGCAGTCCAACGGCGCGCTGTGCGACAAGTCCTTCCTTTTTTGCCCACATGGTCGAAACAAGTTTAGCCCCGACCTAGCCCCGGCAACATTCTTTTTCCAGCTCCGAGCCGTTGCCATCGCCCGGCAAGAAAGGGCCAGAGAAACGGCGTCGACTCGACTCTTGGCCAGCAGCACCTGGGCTCTCAAATCGAGAGCACATTCACGGCCAACGATTATAACTTGACCCCGGTCGCTCCTTCCCCATAAAATCAAGGGGTGCTCTGGCCGAGTGGTCTAAGGCGCCGTGTTCAGGTGGTAACAAAACGGATCCAGTTCGTAAACGCTATCCTCTTCGCGGTCTAGAAATAGGCGAGGGTTCGAATCCCTCGGGCATCATTTTTTGCCAGTGCCGGTTTCCCTGTTTGTCGACTGGGCTTTTGTTTGCCTGTTGGCTCGCCCAGCCAGCAGCGGCCAAGGGTGGTGATTTCCCGCCACCATTCAAGGTGGCAGAACCAGGGCTCAGCACCGAGCCCTAATATCCGATGCGCGGCAACTCCCGAGCCCATCCACATCTCTACACCGACGCACTAGTTGGTTGCCATGTCGTCTCTGTGGCGTCTTCGGTGTAGAAACGAAGCCGGGTGGGCGTCGAATCTTGGCTCTCCCACGTAAGCCGGCGATAGACGCAGACTGAATCAAGGCGTAGCCCATCGGCATGTGACGTCAAGCCACAGCGCCGAGTTGCCCCCGTGCTCCGAGACACAAAGATGAGGGATCCGGTCGACTTCATGTTCCATTCATCAAACTTGAACGAATATGCTGAAGCGGACAGGCTTAGAGTTGCGGCTCAAAGGAGCCGACACCAGTCAACCCGGCTGATCTCGGAATCAAGTCAATCATAGGCAACCTGGGTCATGCACGGCGTCGAGTGTCTAGATGTATGGTAACGCTGCCGCAGCCAACTGACTGCAGTGGCTTGGCCGGTTGGCTCAGCGCGAGAGGCTCAGCGGCCGACACGTATCAGTGGCTTAAGGGAGGACATGTCGTCGAGGCCATGGAGAGGCCATGGGGATGCTTGGCGCGCGCAAGCCACCTCGATATGTCATCGCGAGAGGCGGTTCAAACGGCACACACGGCCTCGGCACCGGTATAAAGACATGGCCATGCCCCCCCAGCGTCGACGACCCGAGTCTCGATAAAAAGACATGGCCATGGCCGGCAGCGAATGGGACAGCAAGCCCAGGCGCCATCTCAAGGTGCTCGTCCTCAGCCTCCCCCGGACGGGCACCGCCTCCATGGCCGAGGCCCTGACAATGCTGGGCTACAAAGACGTCCTGCACGGCCTTCTCATGCAGGACTGGAAAAGGGGCTGGCAGACGATTAGCCGCGGCGCCGACGCCTCGTTCCCCTCGCTGCCGACCTACACGGGCAAACCCCTGACGCGCGAGCAGTGGGACGAGGTTTGGGGCCACTCCGAGGCCGTCACCGACGTGGCGGGCCTGTTTGCCACGCAGCTCATCCCGCTGTATCCCGAGGCCAAGGTCATCCTCACGGTGCGCGACTTTGACAAGTGGCAAGAGAGCATGGAAACCTTGTTTCGGCTGGCATACAGTCCCTTGGCCGACGCCGTCGCTCGATGGGCCGAGCCGGCATTCGGCCCCGGCGGTGGCCCCGCCATCCGCAACGCGGTCCTGGGCCTTTTCGCCGCCGCCGACGTCGACGAGGCGCGCCGCAACACGCGGGCCGTCTACGACAGGCACCACCGGCAGATTCGCGAGCTGGTGGCCCCGGGACAGCTGCTCGAGTATCGTCTCGGCCAGGGCTGGCAGCCGCTCTGCGACTTTCTCGGCCGGCCCGTGCCGCGCGCCGACTTTCCATGGCTCAACGATGGCGAGACTCTGACCACCTCCATCAGGGGGTATTTGTGGCGGACTGTTGCGGCGGCGGCGTGGAGGCTGGTGCCCTTGGTTGTCGCCGTCGTGGCCTTGGGCGGGTACTGGATAGGCGGAGCTTGAGCCTTGGATGTATGTGCAAATGTCTCGCACAGTTGCCAAAAGGGCTCGTGCGTGCCTGTCACCGAGCTTCACCCCCCCTTTTTCGCTTCGACACGATCCCCTTCCTCCAACCCCCGTTATCCGCTTCTAATGCTCCCTCGCATCATCTCAAGTGGCGCCTTTTATGCCCTGTAGCCTTTGCACGTCATCTCCTGTGGTCTCAGCCACACGGGCCCTGGACACAATACACAATGCAAGTCGCGTGAACTGCTCTTGGCGTTTCCTCGACGGCGGCCAACATTGAACTCTAATCCTTCCAAATTCAAGGCCACATAACCTCACGGCGGGGATTCCGGACGTGAAAACGGTGATTAAACCACGCGGCCCAAATCAACAGCGCCGCCTCAAACATCGAGTTGTCTCCGCCGATGGCCTCACTGGGAGTCCGGGGCAGTGCCTGGCCGAGATTGGTCGACGGGACGCGCCCTCATGCATGCTCCGAGTCAGAAAACCTTCCGGGCCAACGGTGATTATTACCCGCCATGACAGCTTATGTACTTAGCCGGCTGCGGCTTTTACCCTGTTTGGAAAAAGGGGAGCTTGACTCATGCTCCGGGACAGGGGCCTTCGTCTCTTCTTCTGTTCACGCTGCTGTTGGAAACTTTGGAATCAAGGTGCGAAATGCCCCGGGCAAGTCTCTGCACAGCCAAGCACGCTGCAAGGCAACTCCCACGAGACAGGTCATGCTTGGCGTTTGCCTGCACCAGACTGTAACATCAGGCTTCCTTTCTGTCAACCACGCTCCATTCACGGCTGGTTGCGGGATTCTGGCAGGGGTGGCCACTGGCCTTGGATACGACAAGTGGACCTTGAGATTGATTGGGTCTTGATGTGCTCAAGTTACTGTGCCAAGATGGTCAACCTGATTCCAGGTTTGAACGCCACGCTAATTAATAAATCGCCCAGAGGCACCAGCCAGGCGCTGTTAAAATCTCCGACCAACTACTTTAGAAAGCAATAAACCGCTTGACTATAAGAGTAGGCAGGACGAAAAACCGACCTGGCAATCTGCAGGACATGACATGGAATGGAGGCGACGGAAGACTGGGTAGGCGGACCGCAGTTATGATACTTTCCATGTGGTTTACGGGGACGGACGCGCATGCCGGCCCACCAAGGCCTAAGAATCTCGCAGGTCGCCATGGGCGATGGAGCCCTTGAGCGCTACATTGAGGTAATAAAGAACAATGTAATGAGGAAACAAGAAACGTCCTAGGGCTTCGCTCTCAGCTTATGCTCGAGCATGAGTTAATGCCCGTAGGCTATAAATAACAACGCCTCATGAGTGCATACAGAGGAGCAAGGATGCTGTAATGCTGCACTATGAGGTCAAAGAGCGGCGTGCAAGTGGTCTATATGTGTGGCATCGTATACCGTGAATGGGACCAGACTCGCATTGCGCCAAAGTGTAAATCCCTGCCCAAACCCTACTTTTTGGAGATGCTCCATGTCCCTCCCTACGTGTACCAAGTTCATCTCGTATAGGCATGAGTGAATGCCGCTTCCGAGTTCTTGTGGGGGGGATCCGAGATTGGGCCCGTCGATGCGTCTCTCAGCCACGGGTGGGATGCATGATGTCGTCGCGGCAATGGCATGAAAACCGAAAGCTACGCCACATGTGCCCCCCCTGCCGCCTCCCAATCCGGCTCGATCCCTTGGCGAGATGGGGAGAAGAAAAGGTAGCAAGGGGGAATATAAATAGTCGGCGTACTCTGCCGTCAATATCAACTCGTCGTTCTTGTGCGTCTCCAGCTCCTAATCCCACCGTCAAGAACATATAATACAGCCCCGTCTCAGTCAATCGACTCGAACCCCTTAGCTCCGACAATGGCTATTCTCCTTCACTTGCTTCTGGCTGGGGCGATGCCGTCTGCCCTCGCAGCCATGACGCCCCGTGACAGCTGCCCCTACACGGTCGTGGCTGGCGACTACTGCTATGCCATAGCCACGAGTAAATTCAAGATTACCCTCGGCAAGTTTTACGAGCTCAACCCGGGCAAACAGGCAAACGACTGCCCCATCTTCCCCGGGGATGTACTCAACGGGCCCTGTGGTGTGGAGCCGCAACAGGCACCCAAGGCCACGCTCGACCCCAAAAATTGCCTCGAGTATTACAAAGTTCAGAGTGGCGACACCTGCTCAGATATTTCCGTCTCGAAGTCGGTTTCCCTCGACTATATCAAGCAGTGGAACGGCCTGACGGACGCATGCCCGCTTCGGCCCGGCCAGGATCTTTGCGTCGCCGCATTCCCGCAAACTCGATGCGCAGATGGGTACATGTATACGATCAAGAAGGGCGACATCTGTTGGGACATTGCCCACGGCAAGGGATTTGATACCACGGTATCCGCTCTTACCGACCTGAACCGCAATCTGCTGGGCAATGGCTGCATCATCTTCCCGAAGCAGAAGATGTGCGTCCGTGGCGCAACGAACGCTAAGCGCGAGACGGCGAAACAGCCTGACCAGCCGCTCGAAGCGGTGGCCGAGGCCGGGGGCGTCGATGTCATGAAGAATTTCGTGGGCAACAGGACCGATCCCGCTCCTATTCCCAAAAATGAGCTCAAGGAGGAGCTCAAGGTGGCCCTCAAGGAACTCAATACAGACGGGAAACCGGAGGAAATGACGGGCATGGCGAGGGAGTTGTCCGAGGTCAAGAAGGCAGCCTAGACGTATCAGGGTCACCGCCAATAGGGCTGATGCTCCAAAGAACCATGAGAAAGAAGACTTGGTAGAGTATTGTTAATCACACAAGACCAAGTCCCTAATCGCACTGGGTCCATCACCTGACTCCAGCCCCGCTGGGCCCCGCCACCCTAATTACAATTACCTACAACGTACTGTAGGTAGCCGTAGGTAGCCTGGCGCCTGAGGAAGGAGACAGGACCACCGCAGCAGGAAGGGACGACTACCAGGGGAGGAGAGGGGTATCAAGAGCCCGTCTCTTGGAGCGAGGAGACCCTGATCCATCTCTTGGTCAATTCTGCGCCCGTGAGAGTCACTCTTGATCACCGCGTTCCTCAACGCGCCGCCATGGACAACACACAGCCTGGTCTGCCCGAATTCACAACGTACACGAAGCAAAACATCTGCGACAACACTCTAGACGACGCGCAGCTGGCGACGCGGTGTCCGCTCGACAATGCGCGACGCACCTCGCCCGCGCGTTATGCCGTCGGCCAACTCGACCGGCTTCCCGTCGAGCTCCTCACCCAGGTCCTGCTGTACGCTGACGTCCCGTCGCTGACGGCTTTCCGCCGCGTCAACCGCCGCGCCATGGAGCTCGTCGACTCGGTCCCCCAGTACGCCGCCATGGTCAAGCATTGTCCCAACGTCGTCCGCGCCATTCTCAGCATCCAGGCAGACGCATTTGACTGCCATGTACTGTACAGAACTCTCAGCACAACCCGATGCTTCACGTGCGAGCGCTTCGGCGACCATCTTTATCTCATCGACTGCCGCCGCGTCTGTTACTTCTGCTTCACCCGGCGGCTGGAGTACTTGCCTCTCACCATCGGCCGCGCTTCGAGCTTCTTCACGCCCACCGGGAGGCGGCAGCGCAATGCCATGACCGGTCGCCAACACCTACGTGCGGCGAATCCCCCAAGTGTTCTGAGCCTGCCCGGACAGTACTGTACCGCCTGGGCCGATGAAGGGGGCAATTTGGCCCGGAAGCGGCTTCAACTCTTCGACCGGCGGGCAGTGATCCGGGACCTGGCGCGCTCTGGTCTTCCAAAATTGGACAAGACCACCAGGGAGCCTCTGCGGTTCATGACCATCATCACCGCACCATATCTGTTCGATTTTGGCCGGCAGGCCGACTGGGGATACTTCTGCCTTGGCTGCAAGGACGAGAAGGAGGAGGAGACGAGGCATTTCACGATCAAATACACAAAAGAAGCGATATCGGAGCATATTGCGAGGTATGGATCGGTGAAGGAGACGCCAAGAATACCCGACAGGTCCATGCATGTCATTTGACAATTCTGACGGCGAGGCCAAGCTCTTCCTGGCCCTGTGGGCGCGCTTCATCTCGTTGGAATCCTTCACTCCGCCTCCAAGAAGGCGCTTCTCATGTTATCCCTCGTGCTATACCATAATGCCCGTTTATGTCTGCATGTCCCAGGATTTATGGCCAATCAGCTTGTCCCATGTGCCGCCCAAGCTGAGGTGCGTTGCTTCGGCCGCATAACCACGGGCAACTGATGGCCAATGGATTTACATGTGTATCCAACAACCTCGGCCCACTGGTTCTTTACATACATTCATACATACATTCATACTTGTCCCTTGCAGCGTCTATTCTGCCGGCCTGGACAATCATTCTCAAGCGCCCATCTTCCACACCCCACTTCTCAACACTCAACGAGTCATGCTTCGCAGCCGCCGTTTGCATCCAGAACACCTCCTCGTCTCCTGCCGTCTCCCGCCGTCTCAGCGCCGCTCTCCGCAATGACTGCCCCTCGACAGAAGAACGCCAACGTCCAGCTTCTGGCCTGTCTTGTCGACGACGACGACACCGACGACAGCGATTACCGCTTCCTGGTCGACGGCCAACATGTCAAGTACGTAACCACAGCGCCGGGCACGTTTCGCGGGGCCGAAGACAACCGTACCTTTGAGCCCATCCTGCTTGCCGAGCTGCTTCCACCATTTCCAACCGGAGACTGGAACAAAGGCCACGTGGCCAGAGACCCCGAGACGGAGAAGCCCGCCTTTGTCAGGACCGAGACGGTGCAATTTGCCGGGGTAAAGAACCTCTGGCATCCCGTCAAGCTCGACGAGCTGGATTTCGCGCGACAAGACCGACTGAGGCAGCGCGTCCACGTCTCAACGCACCCCCAAGTCAACGGCGGCAGCCCCGTGCTCATCAAACTCGCCGTCTGGCCTGCATAACTTTGTGTCGTGCGCCATGGCCATGACGTCGTCTTGGTAGACTTTGAGACGGCGGAGCGGGACTGTCCACCCCAAAAGCTCGAGGAGGAGATGGGCGCGCTCAAGGCCAGCCTGGAGGACCCGAGTTTCCGGGGCGGAGTAGAGCCCGATTATTAGTGATGGATCCAGGACGTCAATGCTTCCCCCTGCTACTGCGGTCCAGTGGAGTCTAGTATCTGGAGGGTGGGCTTCTTTGCGCTCGACCCTGGGCAAGACGCTCTAAACACCTCTTGATCCGGGAGATTGAATAAGAATGTGACTCCTCCTGTTGGCCGCCGGCGTGCATTTCAGTGTCAGCTATACCGAGACCTAGGCAAAGCCTCTCTATAAACAAGTGAATTTATAGAGTCCTAGTCGAGACCAAATCGCTTGAGGCGAGTTTCGATTGGAAGACTTAAGAACTCGGATCTAGTTATATTTGCCATCCTCGCTGGATCGAATATAGCATATTCTCTTCTTCCCCGTAGCAGATCTACCTTTGTTTTGTTTAGCCTTTCTTCTTTTAAGTAGACTGAAATAGCAAACAAAGCATAGGTGTCAGCGTTTTCCAGAGCCTCATCCTTACGCAGATCTATAATTCGATCTAGGTCATATTTTTCATCCCTGGTACCCTTCACCCATTTTAAGTGAGTCATCTCGTGTAGCATCGTAGCGGCAAAAGCGCCCTGACTTTCAGGCTCTGGAAATATAGGCAGGAAATAGCCTCTCCCGCAGACATGTATTTGAGCCGGGTCGTCGTTCAAATCGATCCTAGAAACTGTGTTTGGGTCGAGGCACCTAGCAGAATTACACGTAATGTAAACTCGTGTGTTGTTTAAGCTACACTCGGCAGCGGCTTTGGCGAAGACGTCCGCGATAGACTCTCTGATTTGCGGGCTTGAGTCTTTGAAGTAGTCGTCTAATCGCTGAGCCGAACCGTTTAGAGCGGCTTGCCGCGCCGCTCCGGCCATGGATTCACAGCCGAGCATGACTTCCTTAAGCAGACTCGTCCATTCCGGGGAGCATTTGGTTCTCTCCTCAAAAACGCTGGACTGCGGGGGCGCACGCAGGGGATCGAAGTACGCAATATCCGGTCCGTACCCAACAGAGCCGGTCAGGTTCGTACTGCCCTCCTCGGCGGTCTGGAAGGTGCCATTGATAAACAAACTGGAAGCTGTACTGCGAAGACCGCCGTATATGTCACGGAGTGGGGACATGTCGATGGTGACAGTGGTGCTCCCATGCGCTGGCATGAGTTGGAACTCAGACTCGTCTCTTGAGCCCGTCACTGGCACAGCACCGGGGAGGCCCAACGAAAGTAGATGGTCTGTTAAACGAGCCAGTAAAAATCACATGGATCGCTTGGGATCACAACGGAGAACTTACCATCGAATTTTGTAACCTGCACTAATTTTAGAACGTTGTCATCAAGAATGGTACCGGACTTGAGAATCTTGAAGGCTTTATCACTGTTGTTCTCGATGGTTATATTGACGGCTGTGTCCAAGATTGTCGTATATTTAACGTCAAGAGTGCTAGGCAAGTCATTCTGAGCGGATAGAGCAACAGCGGCGAAAGCCAGCGGCGCAGTGGCTGCGAGCAACTTCGTATTGATCAGAGGCAGAGAGATCAACAAGAGTGGGTTTTGTAAGGATAAGTAAACGAGTAGAAGAGCTGGTTTTGGTCTGCTGGTGCTAACAACTGCAATTCAATCCTATTAGAGCAGAGAGCCACCTAGTTGTAGTAAAGGCCACTCTGAAAAGGGGGCCATTCTAAATAGGTTAGGTGCGATTATGCGACCTATCCCACTGCATAACTTGGGCCCCCTTTTACTCCAGGCCAACCCGGTTGCCTACCTCTCGTACAGTTTAGCGTACCTAACTAACTCTTACGTTTCATGGCATTAAAAAGCCTCTATGTTATAACTTGGGGACAGGATTAAGAGATTAAGAATGACTAGCTAAAATGTTACTGCTACGTTTTATATAGGCGCAGTATATATAGAGCCTTGGTGTGTAAATTGCTCTGCCCCTTAATCTACTAAAGGGTAGGAGTCAGACTCTATATAGATACCTAGGCTTAAACCTAAATAGAGATTTCTAGGTACCTATGCGAATAGTAATACTCTTTGTATACTATACTCCGTAGAAGTTGTCTTATTAGTTCCCTATACCGCGGATCGACTCCTTGCTTTGTTTTGAACCTTGTCTCTTAGTAAAAGTTAGCCGCCGGTGCCGTAGAAACTCGAAAAATCGAGACAGTCTTGGCGATGGACAACAGCGCGGGGGGCCAATGCAAAAAGGCGTAAAACCCACTTATCCCCGCTGCCAAGACTGTCTCGAGTTTTCGAGTTTTCACGGTATTATAGGCCCTATAGCCAGGCGTTGTATCTGTATGACTCGTATCTTTCCAGCTGACACTATGATTCATGTTGTATAGCCATAGTGTTACGCTATATATATATATAATGCATATAAAGTCTTTGTGTAACATTGCTCTGCCCCCTCCATCTATGTACTAGAGGGCGAAAGTCGGACCCGGTATACTCGTAGGTGTCACGTTGTATATACGTACAGTGGATAGTATCTTTTCCGCCAGCGAGAAGGCACTTGGTGACGACTCTTTCCGCTCTCGGCGCGGTTGCGCTGCCCTGCGGCCAGTGTCCCATTCGGGCAGCCGCGGCAGCCACTGGGAGGAAGATAGGCTAAAGTCGCGGCCCATTTTAAAACGGCGTCTAGTTTGCATTAATCGAAGCCCCACCCGTTGACGGCATCGGCATCGGCATCGTGAGCCTGTGACGTCGTGTGCAACTCCACCGTTGGCCTTCCCCTCCTTTCCTCCGGGCTCTGCAACCCGTCTCTCGGAGTCTTGTCTTTGTCAACAAACATGGCCGGGGGCAATCGACAGACCACGCCCGCCATCGGTCTCCAGACTCAGAGTCCAGTCCAGTCCAGTCCAGCCCAGCATGGCCGCCGCCGCCGTGGTGCCCGACAAGGACAAGATGAGTGTAGGCGACCCCCGTCCAGCCGAACAAGGAACCAAAGGCTGACCAGGCTCGGGGGCAGAACCTCTCGTTTGTGCTCAAGGCGCCGCTCGACGTCTGCTTCGTCGACCGGCCCAAGCCGAGGCTCGGGTCGGCGCACGACGTGCTCGTGGCCGTCAACTACACGGGCATCTGCGGGTCCGACGTGCACTACTGGCGGCACGGGGCCATTGGGGATTTTGTGGTGCGCGAACCCATGGTGCTGGGCCACGAGTCTGCCGGCACCGTGGTGGAGACGGGGTCGGCGGTGACGACGCTCCGGCCGGGGGACCGCGTGGCAATCGAGCCCGGCGTCGGGTGCCGGCGATGCCCGGACTGCCGCGCCGGCCGCTACAACCTGTGCGAGCACATGGTCTTTGCCGCCACGCCGCCGCACCACGGCACGCTGACGGGGCTGTGGGCGACGCCGGCAGACCTGTGCTACCGCCTGCCCGACGCCGTGTCGCTGCGCGAGGGCTGCCTGATGGAGCCGCTGGCCGTGGCCGTGCACATGGTGCGCCAGGCCGCCGTCGGGCCCGGCCAGTCGGTCGTCGTCATGGGCGCCGGCCCCGTCGGCCTGCTTTGCGCCGCCGTGGCCCGGGCCCACGGCGCATCGCCCGTTGTCAGCGTCGACGTGGTGCGCGCCCGGCTCGACTTTGCCCGCCGCTTCGCCGCCACGCACACGTACCTGGCGCCGGCGAGCGCCTCGGCCGGGGACAAGGCGGCCGCGATCCGCCGCGACGCCGGGCTGCCGCGCGGCGCCGACGTGGTCATCGACGCCAGCGGAGCCGAGCCGTGCATCCAGACCGGGCTGCACCTGGTGCGCCCCGGCGGCGTCTACGTCCAGGGCGGCATGGGCAGGACCGACGTCGTCTTCCCCATCATGGCCCTGTGCCTCAACGAGGTGACGGCCCGCGGCTCGTTCCGCTACGGGCCCGGCGACTACGACCTGGCCATGCATCTCGTCGCCACCGGCCAGGTCGACGTCAAGCAGCTCATCTCCGACGTGGTGCCCTTTGGTCAGGCCGAGCAGGCCTTTCGCCGCGCCGCCGACGGCCAGGCCATCAAGATGCTCATTGCCGGCCCAAACGAGACCATCTGACGCCCCTTGGGTAATAAGCAGCCTCGTCAGCCCCAAGCCTTTGGCGCCCGCCTGAGCCCGTGTCTCGGGAGGATGCAAGGGGGGAGGCCGGCCTTGTTTCCAATCTAGTCCTGTGTCCGGCATGACGGAGCAAGCAGAGGTCATTGTAGTAGATGGCACCCTGTCATCCGGACTGGGGTCCAAACTTGATCAAACCTCTCCTCTCCTGACATGTGCATGGCAAGGAACCAGCTGAACCAACTCACCCACACACACACACAGTAAGCTTGGACGCCTGCGTCTTATACGCACCATCATCCTTGCCAACCACCCCTGTTGCGCCACGTGAAGACCAAAATAGATGCCCCCATACAGAGTACATGCAGGGCAAGACTGCGGAATTCCCCGACAGGGATTCTCCGTCGTACAAGAAAGAAGCCTCTGTGTGCCTTTCCGAGAGTCAAACAGCACGAAATGTCGTCTCTTGTGGCCTCTGGTGTGGCACCAAAGTCTCTCTCGCTCGGCTCCGGCCTTGGAAACGCAATCTTTTCCGGTAGCCGAGCACAGGACCGTGCCGTTCCTGTGCGCCTCATTCGCCGGCCATGGCTTCGGATTACTCGGCGACGCTTGTGTACACCAACACCAACATGGGGCGCTGGGGCCAGACTCTTGACACACAAGATTTCTCTCAGTATGTGGATACACCAGGTGTAACGTAGAAAACATCTGGCGAAATAACGACATTCCGAAAGATGATGCATACTTTCACTCCCTGCTCCAGCTTCCTGGCCAGCACGTCCAAGTACCCCTGGTTGTTGAGCGGAAGATGGATGATCCCCCTCTCGACGCCGCCGAAGCTGCCGTAGCAATATAGGTCCCTCGGGCAGTAGAACAAGCCGAGTTTTAGCCCAGTGATGACGGCCTGGAGAAAGGGATCCGTCGAAAAGATCTCGTGATACTCCATCACCTTCTCGCCCCCTCGCGCCGTCGCCCTGGCCCTCTGCGCCATTTTAGACACGGCCCTGATCTGAGCGGATCTCTCTAGGCTGCCGCTGGCCGAGCAGCCAAGGGCGTCAGCGTACGTCCAGGGCGCCCTTGGCTTGAGGATGGGCGGCCTCAGGCCCTCGGGATCCGAGAAGAACAGCGTCAGCAGCCCTGCAGCCCGCGGGTCAAGGTGGTCGGCGTAACTGGGGCTGTTGTCGTAGTAGCACAGCTGGCCCTCGGACGCCCAGTGTCGAAGGAGCATGGTCCAAACATTGGCTATGTAGTGGTGAAAGTCGAGCCCGTCCTCGGAACCATTTTCCAAGCATGTATCTTGGCCAAAGCTTGAAAAGGCCGTATTCAGGTCCGTTCTAAAGTCGGCTTCCCACCGCTTGACTGTCTTGATCAAGGGAAGCAGCATCGTCATGGCCTCTGACGGCATCTTGTCTTCTGCGCATTTCATCACATTGCGGCCCTCGACCCAAGTCGAGCACGAAGACGCATTGTTCAAGAAACCCGCGACGAGAATGCGAGAGGCACCGTCTTGGACGGTGAGACAGCGCGAGGTCTGGCCGTAGGAACCCCAGGCCGACAGAGGGTGGAGCAGCAGGACGAGGCACATGGGAAGCCACATGATGCGTAGCAGAGAAGATCAGTCATGCTTTAAGAGCCAGTGAGGGCTTGGTGAAAGGCCTTTCGAGCATGGGAGGGCCAGTTATATACCGCGTCGAATTCTGCCTCTTTTATAAGAGTTCAACCAAAACTCTCCGTCCCCCTTCAAGGTTTTGCCCCCAGGAAGGATGAAACGCAACAGAAGGGTCTTTTGTAAATTCTAAATTGCCTGACATTGTTCGCTCGTGTGTGCATCGTGGCCATCCAACCTGGTCAGCATACAAACAGCCTTCCGGCAGTTCGTGGAAGCCACCCGAACCTCGTTCACAAGCGAGAGATGGAGGGGGGGAAGCGCAAAAAATGAAAAGAAAAACCTCGTCCGTGACTGATCTGGCCCGTGCCCGCGCAATAGCCAACGGCGGTCCAGGCCCCAGTGCAACAGCCAGCCTGGGTGCGTGCGGCTGAGCGGCTGGCCGAACGCCCCGTTGCCGCCATCAATATTTCCGATGACCCGGGCCTGGCGAGGCAGCAGCGAATCAAGCCGTGTCTCGCCTCGCTTCTCGCCTTTGCGGGTCTCGACCCAGGCCTCGCGGGATGCAGTTGGGGCGGGTATAAAGAGGCGGTAGGGGGGCCTCTGGCTTGTGCGCGAGACATGAGTAGCGGAGAGAGACAGTGAGAAGAACTATACGGCGAATGAGCGCGAGAGCAGCAAAGGAGTCATGAGGTGAAAGTGTCGAGGCCGCGATTCGCCAAGGAGAAAACGTCGACGACGGAGCAAACAGTCCATCCCAAGGCCCCAGCGCCGTTTCAAAAGCCCTCGCGTACGCCATGGAGCAGCAGCAGCATCACCATCAAGGTCATCATGCCCACCACGACATCCTTTCGACGCCCGTGTGGTTGCTGGCCATTCGCATCGCCCAGGCCGTCTTTTCCCTCATTATTCTCTGCCTTGCCGCCACGATAATCCGCGATGTCTACCTCGACGAGCTGGGCCTCGCAGTCGCAATCGTGAGTCTCCCTTGTGCGTTTGCCCGTCTGTGTCCCGTCTGTCCATGATTCACGCAACGGTCCAAGTCACCGCTTCCCTGTCGAGGACAGAGACCAGCTTGTTGCGCGCCGACACTGACCTCGTCTCGGGCCAGTCCCTCATCACCATTCTCGCCGTTGGCTACTTGGTCGTGGCGGAAAAGGTGACAGCCTGCCGTCCTGCCTACCATGTCATGGCCGTGCTGGTCCTCGAGGGGCTCCTGGTGGTGCTGTGGCTCGCGACCTTTGCGGCCGTGGCTGCGCGACGGTCCCGTTTCGTCTTTGACGTGACCGTCGACGGCTGCTACAACAATGGCGGCCTCATCAACAGCAACAGCTGCTTCGTCAAGCGCGCCGCCGTCTTGTTCAAGAGCGGCGGCGCCATGATGGCGGGTGCGGCAGGGATCGGAGCCCTAGTGTGGTAAGCAGAGCGATTCTCGCCCGTCGCTGACGTCTCGTCATGCTGACCAGTCCAACTCGGCGACAGGATCCTCTTCATCGTCACCTTTGTCTGGACGCTTGTCCACTTTCTCAAAGGCCGCAAGCAGGGACGGTTTCCACTCGGCACCGGCGCCACCACCACGGTCGAGACGACTCAGATGGAGCCCAAGATTGAGCAGCAGCAGCAGCAGCAGCAGCAGCAGCAACAGCCCTTCTCTCCCGTTCAACAGCCCCAGGTCAACAGCCAGTATCAGCAGCCGACTCCGACGCAGAGCCCGCCTCCCCCGTCGGCGCAGAGCCCGTACCAGCAGCAACCGGCCTACTTGCCGCCGCCGGCGGGCACCTACCCTCCCGCAGAGATTCAGCCGCAGCAGCAGCAACATCCTTATGGACAGTATCCCAGTCCCCAGCAGTATTCACAACCGGAGCTGCCATCGTACCCGCATCCGGGGCAGCCGATGGGGAGCGAGCTGCCGGCGACGCAGCCACAGACGCATCAGCACCAGTGAGAGGCTGTAGCTGGCTGGCTGATTGGAGATGGCACCGGAGAGGAAACGACGTGACATTATTGCAATGTTGGTTGAGGTTTTCGAGTAGCAAATAATGAACCTGTTGATTCTGATGTGTTTTGCGAGTAAACGGGCCGAGATGCCACTCCCGTCCTCTTGCCGTGCTAGCACGTATCCATGCTCCAAGGTCGCTTTGACGTCGGGTTGCCGCTGCTGCTCTGTCGGCATAAACTGATGTTGGTGTTCTGTTGGCGATGAGGCGACGGGGCAAGCGATGGAAAAGTTTGGAGCTGAGGAGTGCGGTCCAAAATTGGAAGGCGGTCAGACATGATTCTGCCGGCCCAGCATCTCCTCCGCCAGCCGGCTTCATCCACATCCATGGCTTTTGGCCCTCGGGCAATCAGACAAACAGACGCGCAGCTCCGCCCCGCCTCTGCGACGCCCTTCCCCTGTCAGCGCGACTCGAGCTCGACGGCAGCTGGCAAGAGCCCGCCCTCAATGGCCGCCATGGCGTCGGAAAAGCCCAACGAGGAGCCCGAGAAGCGGCTCGGCGTGCCGTCGCGCAACCCGCTGCCACTGTCGGCCTCGCAAGAGGCCCAGGTGCGCGACCTATACTACGCCCGCGTCCGCAAGCAGTGCACCGATGAGATCAAGGGTGAGCAGGGGAGAGACAAAGGCCCCCCCTCTGCCAGAGCCGGCTGGCTGACCCACCCAAACAGCCTTTGCCGCCTGCGCCCTTGGCCGCACCTTCTCCGTCTCGTTTGCCTGCCGAGCCGAGCACCGCGCCATGAACGGCTGCATGAAGCTGCACGCCACGCAGCAGGAGCACGACGCCGCCCGCGAGGAGTGGTTCGCCCTGCGCCTCGAGCGCCAGCGCCAGCGCGAGCACAAGGCAAAGGTGGCCGTTGCCCAGGAGGACTTTATGCGCGAGTGGTGGGGGCTGCCCGAGGACGTCAGGCTGTCGCGTCAGAGGGACCTCGAGAGGCGCTACGACGAGGAGCGCGTCGGTGGCATGCCCGCCAAGGACAGGCCGATGCAGGGCGGCGCGAGCTCGGCCACGAGGTGACACGGGGCTGGCCGGGACGACGACGACGACTGAGGACCAACATGCGGTTTTGGAGAACTCGCGCAAGACAGGCGTTGCATTGCTCGCGGCGTTTCCCCCATCCTTTCTTTATCTGTCGCTTTTTTGATTGCCCCGGCGTGGGCTGATCGGTCGTGGCTCTGGGGGGACAGCAGTGAAAAGCCTCGAAGCAGCAGCAGCAGCAAGGAGACAGTTGTCTTTTACGCTGCTCCCCTGGAGAGCTCGCGGTCTACCAGGAGCTGTCCAGGCCGAGCGTGGCCACGTGCAAAAGACCAGCCCGGCCAAGTGGGGCCGAGCAACCCCCGGAGCTCCGAGATTCAACACGACATGCCGGACCGACGGAGCCATGACCGGTCACGCTGGGGCCGAAGCTTCCAGATTTTTCAGTGCGGCCCCTACTCGGACTTTGTGCGCGGATCCAGAGGTCGCGCGTCTTCTCTCCCCTCTCTTCTCTGGCATTGCTTACCGGGCCGTTGTCGCCTCGGCAGATGCGCCGTTTGACGCCACGCCTCAAAGGAAGCGGAAAAATCCCTCCAAGACGGCCGTTTCCACATATTACGGGCGGGCCATGATGAGGGGGCCATGAAACAGCGGTGTGAAGGGCAGATGGGGGTCATGCCGGCCGTGGATGCATGTACATTCTCTCACCCGCCGCCGGCTGGAGGAGCGAGCCATGTGTAAGATACAGCAGAGAACTAGGCGCACCATGGATGCCCCAAGGATTCGTCCCACGCCTCTCGAGACAAAACAACGTGTGTATGCATGTGTGCATGGACAGGGCGGGCATGCCGTAGCCATAGCCGCCTGCCGCCCCTCGTCCGCCCGTGCCGCCCGGCCAGCCCGCGCGAGGTGGTGGTTGCGTGACACGGCAGAGTCGCAGCCAGGGCACAACGTGGAGACTCGGTGTATCTGCATGCTGTACATGCTTCGCGCATGGAGAGATGTATGTACTCTTCTAATGCCAAAGCAGGAGGCGCCAGGGAAAAGTCTCCCATGCCTCCCTCTCTCTCTCAACTGCCTCCTTCGCCCATCCATCCTCCTCCCCTCTCTCTTCAACCTTGACAAACCAAGCAAAGAAGGCGACGCAAGAAACAGACACACACAACCTTGAATTTAAACTATCCTCGAATAAATTAAGCGCCCGCCCACAACCCCGCGTCCGACTCACCACCACCCCCCCGGGCGACCCTCGCCGTCCAATAAAACACGGCCCCCTTGCCCCCCTCCCCAGCACCAACTCTCGCGCCTTCCGTCCCCCCATCCGGGGCCCGGGCGCTTAAAAACCAAAAAGTCAACAAGCGAAAAGGGGCGAGGCGAGGCCAATGGAGAGGCGCATCACACTGCAGGAGCTGCTTGTTTCTATTTCCGGCCTCGCCCTTTTCTGCGGCGCGCCCGGCTCGTGCCCGCGAGGGAGGGGGGGACGGTGATTCGACGCCGCGGGTGCGCTGCAGATCCTCCTCGTTGAGCTGTATGTATGCATGTGTCGGTTGATGGGACTGGACGGGCGTCGGAAAGATTTGTACTGCAACGCTGTGCTGCTTCTCGGTACTTGGTCGTCGTGCCTTGTATATATCCTGTGTGAGCCCCATCCCGGTCGGCCTTGGCTCGCCGCCTTTTGCTCCTGGTGCGGCAGCGAAGAGAAACGAATCCGATCCCCATCTCTTGCTCAAGCGACCGGCCACAGGAGAGAGAGAGAGACGATGTGGTGAAAAGGACGCTGCTGATATCACGACGGCCGGCTTCAAACCTCGGCCCCATCCCAGCTCCGACAGCAACACCCCTCCCGACTAGACAGCAAGAAGGCGGCCAGCCCAGCCCAGCCCAGCATGGTGGCCCAGCCGCAGGGCAACCTGTCTCTCTTCCCCAGCCCAAGCTCGTCCAAGCCGCCGCCCTTGACCCGGCCGCAAGCCCCGCCCGACGAGCCCTCCCCCGGCCCCCCAGAGCCCAGGGTCCAGCCCGTGCTCCGGATCCGCACAACCGACGACGAGAACAGCGCTGTCCGGCGGCCGGCCTTTAGACCCATCGAGTTCGATCCGCCTCGCCGGCATGACGACGGCGTCGACGGGCCCGGCCACGGCCACGGAGACGCCGCCCCGTCGGAGCCGCTGCCGCCGCTGAGATCCATGTTCCCCACGTATAACCCCGAGCTGCCCCTGGACCGCCAACAGTATGCACCCACCCACGCGAGCCCGACGCAGATGCCCCGGGCAGTCGTCAGCCGGCAGTCGTATTACCAGGACCCGCCAGAAGCCGTGGGACGCCGGGAGCCCGTCAGGGAAAGCAGAGGACCGCCCGCGCGCAAGCCGCCCGCCGTGCCCCGGCCGTGCTCGACGAGCCAGCTCAGGGGCCTGTGGAAGGCTGCCAACGGTTGGAAGGCATGCGGCTCCGAGGGTCGCGTATACTGCCTTGCTTTGTCCAGGCTCCGCGACGCCCCCGTATACACCCTCGCATCCGCCTCCTCGCAGCCCTTTTACAACCTCCGTCTGGATCCCACGTCGGCTTCCGCCTATGTCGCCCTCACACGGCACGACCCGGGAAAGCCGTACAAAACACCCAAGCCCGACGCCCTCTCCTCCTCCCCGGCCGGCAGCAGGTCCTCGGACACCAAGGGCTGGCACGAGGCCCTCACGACCACGCTCGAGGAGGAGTCCCGGAGGCATCCGCCCCACGACGGCCTCGTCGCGCTGCTCATGCCCACGCCGGCTGCCAACATGGCCCTGCAGAGGGCCGACGACCCCGTTGCCGTTGCGACGGCCGAGAACGAGTGCGCCCGCCTCGTCTGGGACGACGACGCCGCCACCCATTTCCTCGTCCACCCGGCGCTCGCAACCCCATTCAGAGTCACCGTCGAGGGCTTTCCCGCCTACTCGCGCACAGAGTATACGCTCGAGCATCACGAGTCCCCCAAGCACCTTGCAAAGCTGACTCGCGACGGCACCGGCGCCGGCTGCATCGAAATCGACACGGCAGTCGCCTCCCAGATCGAGTCCTATTACATAGTCGACGTGGCCGTCGCGACACTGATCCTCGTCGCCTCTGCCGACGACAGAAACACGTCATCTCCTGGGGAGACATTCGAGCCGCCGCCGCTGCCGCCGCGCGCGGTGCTCGCCGGCCCAGACAAGCGCAGGTCTGGCTGGCTCAGAATGCCAACCATGCGACCCAAGGACAGAAAGAAAAGTGGGCGGAAGATGGAAGAGTTTGAGATGGACGTCGAGAGTCAAGACGGGAGTATGGGCAAAGGCAGCAGAGTCAAACGCGCCGAATCCAAGCGGCCCTTTGTGCTCCGGGCCATGATCAAGGTGGCCAAAGGACTGTTCAAGTGTGCCTTGTGGATTGCGACCATCTTGTTCAAGTGCGTGGCCGGCGTCTTCAGGCTGTTGTACAGATGCGTTGGGTCCAAATATTGATGTGGTGATGGCGAGGTGAGGTCGTCGAGACCCAAGCAAGGCGTTGCGACATATCAGTTCCCTTGCTCTTCTTACGGCCGTCGAGTTACTGGGTTGACAGACGTTGAAACGGCATCATGACAGACGTTGATTAGAACCACGATACCCTTTGGTAGCATGAAAGACTAAGCGCCGGTGGACGCGGGTCGGGGCGAGCGGCTCATCGCTTGCGTGTCCGCACCATGATCTTGCGGCCTTTTCTTGTACGCCCTCCCGACGTCGCCGTCTTTGCCATTTTTGCCTTTTGAGTCTCCAGCTCCTTCTCGGCGTCTGTCAAGGCCTTGAATTTCTTGCGCGCGTGCTCCAGCTGTCTCTTCAGTCTTCGGAGTGACCTGGCTCTTTCAAAGTCTGCGTCGTTGTCGTGTTCACTCTTCTTTGCGTCGTCTTTGTCATCTTCGTGGTCCGTTTCCATGGCGACCTGCAGTGCCTCGTCACGCTCCTCTGCGTCGTCGGTAAAGATGATTTTCCTCGGCGTTTTCCGCTTTGCCGGTTGGGGCACTTTGTCGTTGTCGCCAACATGGTCGTCATCCGAGTCCTCGTCGTCGTCATCCTCCTTGTCCAGTCGGTCAAGCCCTCGCGTCAGGACAACCTGCTCCTCCAATCGCGCCACCTCCTTGGACACGACCTGGCGCATCGTGCGCACGTAGCCCATGTCCTGCGTCTTGAGCAGCCGCACCGTGTCGAGATCCAATGCCTTGTTGCCACGGTCGCCTTTGACAGTGCCGCTCCAGTTCTTGCCGCTCGTGATTCTGGACCCGGGCCCGTCGCGGGACATCATGCCAAAGTAAAACTCATCCTCGTTTCGGTCGGCGGCCTTTTGCCGCAGCGACTTGAGCTGAGCCTTTTTCTTGCCATAGTCCTCGGCACGCAGGGAGTAGTCCTTTTCACATGGGGAGTTAGCAATCGAGGCGATGCGATGCGGCTTTCGAGGCAAAAAAAGACAAACCTTGTGCTTCTCGAGGAGGCCCAGTCGGCGCCGTTCGAGGGGCTGCGCCCGCTCGCGGTGCGGCCGCCGCTGGACAGCGTTTCGCATGGAAGACATCCTGACCGCTTTTGAGAACGACTTTGGAAAGGAGTCGATGGGGGCGTGTAGCCACTTCTGAGCGTGTAGTCTGAAGCTGAAATTGCCGATGGCCCTGGTGGAAAGGCGGCAGAATTACGGAAAATTTGGGCGGTGAAGACAGGGCGAGTCACGTGGCCCTCCTCTGAGGACTCGGGTGGGTCTTCTGGTCTCAAGAGAGTCGAGACTGGGTAATTCACTCAACGTCATTCGACCTGAGGCAATGCGTTGAGTTCTTGTGTCGACATAGCTTCGTCAAGGAAGCTGTATGAAGCTTGTATTTGACCGCTGGGAAAAATCTGTCTGCAAGAATTCTCGCATTCACCTCGGAGAAACGGACTCTCGAGTCTCGACGAGCTTTGAGCTGTGCTTACATTGCCATCTGCTATTAGTGCTTGCGCCTGAAATTTATGTTTTGTTTATTTGTTGTCAATTTCTCCTTCTAAAACTCCTCAAGCTCATGTTCATTTCTTTCTTTGAGGTTTTACAGACTGTGAGACCTCGTCCAAGGAATCATGATGAAATCCGCCAAACACACACCAAACGGCAGCTGCCCATCATTAAGGTGCGGCCGTAACGGGGGGTGAGTTTCGTCTTAGAATAAGCCCTCGGTCACTTGTCATGTGCCCGAAGTTCCCTTCGGGGGCAACCGGCAGAACGGTGAATACACGTATTGTGCAGAGCACAGAGTCGAGTCACAAGCCCTACATGCGCCCAATACAGCTGCCCACCGATTCCATCCATCCTTCTGGGTTCTGACGCATTCGGGATGATTAGCGGTCGTTATCCTGGGATCCCGCGCCCGCGCCTACTCACCTGGAAAGCGTCGATGAATTTTACAACGGTATCGCGAATCCGGTCGCCGTCGGGCTGCACCGTCCCTTGACTCATGTCGCCGAGCAAGGCACGGAGCTTCTGGGTGCTGTGGCTCGGCAGGTCGGGGCACTGGACGGGTGTAAGTCGCGGTTGAAAACGTGTCCAACGGTAACGAAGCGCTCTACCTTTTCTTCCATGGACCGTATGCTTTCTTGGACTTGATTTTCTGCGCAATGAAATATGCATCAGCTCGTCTTCAATGCCTAGGATTCTCACGTGCTCGGGAACCTACCCATAATGCTGGCAACGTTCATCTTCGCAGCCGAGGCAGCCAGGGCGGCCGAGAAGCAGGCCGCCATACAGCAAAGAAGAGCGGTCTTTCCGTCTTAGTCGTACGCTTGTATTGCGAGAGCGCTCGACCGACTCACCTTCATCTTCACCTGTCCGCGTGTTTATCGGCCGATGTAGGAAGAAATTTATGCCACAAATTATACGCTCAATCGCCGTCCAACAGCAACATGGCTGCACCGTGGGGAACAGACAGCCTTATACGACAGAGTACTCAATCCATCTGAGCACAAAAAGGGCGGGTGCTGATTGAAACAAGTGCCCAATGCTCCGGAATGTACTAACCTCGTCGAATATTACCTTCTATGACAGACTCTGAGACATGGCTCGGCGATTGCCAGTCTCATAAGCTCTTGTCAAGTTCCTGTTGCCGCGCACCTGACACCCGATACGTCCCTCAGAATGATGATGCCAACTTGTCAGAATTGCAGCGGTCTGCTTGGTCGAATCATCTGCACCACATATTTAATCCAGGGTCCGCATTCACAACCGTGTACCTGCTGCCGCGGGGCCGAGATGTCCCGCGCAGCCCGAAAGCCTTTAAGTGCGGTATATTGCAAGACAAGATGTCAGCGAAGTGGCGAGGCAAGGAGATCGTGAGCGCATTTAGTCCGTCATCCCATCTCCAACTTTAAACAAACATCTACAGCCACTGAAAGGATTTATGTGCATATTGTCACAATATGGCATCCTGTGCCAAGGATTCATGGATGAAAGCCATCCAGTACTCGGTCTCTCCCTGGTAACGTGGCCAGCAAAGTCACCGAGTAGTACAAGTCGGCCGCCGGACTACAACTCCAACCACTTAGCTGACGACGATTTCGGAGACATGGCAATCGTCATTCCATCTGTGTGGGTGCTACCAAGCGACGGATGATTGGGTCCATGTCGTCGGGAGGAGGCTCATGCGAGACTACCTGTCGAGTTGCTCTGAGACCTGGGGTTACGAGTCTACGTCTACGTCTCCCGGCGATCTGAACGGTTAGAGTGGCAGAACCAGGAGACTCAATCCTCGCCCCACTACTATTTGGCCTCGGAAAAGAAGGTTGCGTGACTCACTTGAAGTCAGGTCCAGCTGTGTGAGACCCCGGCCAACAACTCCGCTCACTAGATGCCGAATTCCTGCCTGGCCTCCAGGTGAGCCGAACATCGAATGTGCCGCGGATTTCATGCTCAGAACGGCCACAAAGAAAAAAATACTGCTGACCCCCCGTTGCTAGCATGAGATATCTGAAGAACACTTAAGGATCGGCGCTAATGGCAAGTCGTGGCGCAGAACATGAATGCGCCTTAATATCCATATATCCGCGTACTATGCCAACGCGAAATGGCACAACCGGCTTTTGAAATACCCAGTCTCGTTGCCCAGCAGAGAAAGAAAGGCAGGATTTCAACTAAGGACCCCGGTCTAGATTCTCGGCTTTCTTCTGCCATGCCTAGCAGAGGCACCGTTTCAGCCTATTCTAAATCTCAAATATAAGCGGTTTCTCGACTACAAACGCCCAGGGCTAACCGACTATGGGGATAGCCGAGCCAGCAGCAGCAGACACTGACATCCAGGATGCAGCCCGGAGCCTCGGCTTGGCCTGAACGCCTAGGCCAACCATGGCTTTCCGCCTCGAACCTCAACGTGGACGACATTATCCTCGGGCGACATTATCCTCGGGCTATTTCTCGGACCTGTCATTTCGCCTGAGACGAGCGGCATTGTTGCTGACTTTGGCTGGGTTTCAAGGCACAACACGCTGAGCTTGGGTTTCGACCTTGAGGATCTCCGGAACTTGAACGCCACTTTGTCATTGAACACGACTGCAGTTTCACGCGCAATTATTCCCCGGTGGGCGGCAATCCCACTTCCACCCAGAGCTCTGGGCGTTCACGCTCGACGAGATGAACAAGTCGTCCGTCATCAGCCCCTTTAACTTGGGCAGAGACAAGGCTGCCCAAGTGGAGAATATGATCCTCTCTCTCGGGTTCGACTGAAGAATTTGAGCGCGAGAGTGTAAGTTTGCACCAAGTGTTGGCTGCGTTGAGAAGCGGCGACGATATTCGTACTCCTTTTGACGGGGAATTCGAGTCTGGGCCGGAGAGAAAGGATCAAGCTGTCAAGACGGATTGAGCATATTGGCTGGGGCACAACTTCAATTTGTGGGAATAAGCATTAATGTCTTGATGATTACGGATAATGAGGACGGCAGGCCCCCACTACGAGATGTGGGACATATATAGAGGCGTCTACCTGTCGCTGCCGGCTTGAGCGGGACGACCTTGAGTAATGAGCCTTGGGTATATAAACACCATTTAATTGTCAGTGTAGCACATACGGCCATAGTATTGTGAGAAATGTCGATCCCGTCCGATCTCGATCCCACAAGCACGATAACGGCAGATTAGTAGTTGGGTCGGTGACGACCAGCGAACACCGGCTGCTGTATGTTTTTTTTTCGATTTTGCACTCTTGACCATGGAGTTGATAGGTCTTATCAAGACTATTGCCTGCCGTACGTGGCCTGGGGGCGGGCAGAAACTGCGATAGCCTGGTCTCATGATCTCATTCCGGCCTTGGAGGAATGCTCGACAATGTTTAGGTACGCGGCAACCCTACAAGCTCTCGCCTTCGAAATGGCACCGGGCCAGTTGACTGGAGCTGTGGAATGCTGTCGCTGCGAGCCATGGCTCCAGTCCTCGGCGAGACAGGAGTCGCCAATCACCTTATCCGTAGCCACCGGAGGGTGGAATGATCGTGCCAGATGGATAAACCATGTCTAGGTACCCTCCCCTACGGATACATGTGTAGGCAGATCAGAACGAGGAAACTGCCAGCAGGGAGACAGACGGATGCTTGCCACGCAGCATGTCGCACGTGGACTAGCCGATGATTGGCGAAAGGACTTGTCCGCCTACAATTAAGCCAGCATCCTATATCCTATCCGTGTACATAGAGTCAGGTCAAGAGCCCTTATTGGGGCCTCTCATGTCCGGAGCCATGAGGGCCTCGGGGATGGGTTCTGCGTCAATACCGTTTGTCTCTCTCGTCATGATGTACCAAAACCTCTGTGATTCTTGTTTCATGCTCATGCCTCACTCCGTATCCTAGACGTTGCGTTATGCTTTTGGGGCAGAGGGACTTCCTCAGAGGCCCAGGTGCCTGGAGGTTTTGTGGCAGAACACCACGACTCCAATTTCACGGTTCACAAAAAGACCACGTTGATGAGGCAGACTTGCCTGGAAATAACCGACGGAAGCGACCAAGTCTCTGACGTAGCGTCGACAACTTCCCTGGGAACCTTGGCTACAAATGTTGTATGCTTTGGGATATGTTGGCGGTGCCAGTGCTGGGCTGCTCTACGAGGCCACTTCCATGCCCTCCGTCTTGGTTCACAACTTGACAGCTTAGCCATGGCACTTGGCAGGGAGCGCAGCGTCATTTGTGGGAGTGTTGGCCAGCACAACCTCGGCATCGCGGCGACGACCAAGGCCATCCATGGGCACGCCATTGCCCTTGTTCCACTGGGGAAGTTCGCTTGCGATAACCGCCTGGGCATTCTCGTTGTGGTTAAGGCGGCTGATGAGCGTCGAGCTTTCGGCGGCACCGTAGCCGATGTTAAAGGCCCAGCTGACCAGCGCTCCGTACTGGTTGGCGTTGAGCGTCACGGCATCCGCCGTCGTTCGGGTGACGCAGTTTTGCGCAATCTGTTGGTCTATCAGATGAGCTGTTCGGGATGGACCGCGTCAGCCGTAACGGTTGTCATGGTAGACGTACCCCTAGATCCTGAGCAAGGAGCGTCTTGCCGTCGGCTTCGGATAAGGGCTTGGGATACGGGACATCGCTGCAACCGCTGGCCTGGCACAGGTGGCCGTAACCAACGGTGGCATGACCAGTGGCATCAATATCTGGAGCTCTCATGTCAGCATCGTGGTCTTGTTGGCCCCGAATCGTACTTGGGGATGCCTACAGGGATCGCCTTGGAACCCTTCGAAACTCGCAACGAGGTCGAGGGTGGCCTGGTTGATGGCAGGGCCTGTGCAGTCGCCGCGAACGCCGGGGGCAACGCCGAGAAGGCAGGTGAGCGCCCATGTAGCGGGGAGTTGGACCATTTGGGCGGGAGTTGATGGATTTAAATGCTTAACACGGGGCGTTGTTGCTAGAAGAAAATTGCAGATGGGAAGAGCCTGTTGCGCGGCAGTCTTGCTCAAGCAAGTCGAATACAGTCAAGAGGATTGACTAGACTTATAGCCATCTTCCATCAGACCCCACCGTCCAGCAAGTCTCCAGCATGATGGGAACAGTAGATGAGGTGATGGAGCCGGCTGCTGCAAGGGCCGGATCCAGTTGTCCCCTCCGAGATGACGATCGGCATGGGTTAGGAGACGAGTATATCTCCGAGCCTCTCAAGCACTGCGCCAACCCATAGGCTCGCCCTTTGGGGGCCAGTTGGGAGTTGTTCAGGGGAGCGCGGCCATCAGTTCGCCCCCAAGGCGCGATCCTACAGAGACACATGCGGCTAACTCGGACCTTGGCTTACCTTTCGGGGGCCAGAGAGCCTTGGCCGTGAGACTTTTATATCTTACCCAGGGTGCCGATCCTAACACGGGCTGTGTATATATATTCCCGGAGTCTAGACCCTCCAGAACCTTGCACAGGAGCCCCGTAGGTTTGATGCATTGTTGTCCTGGTAATCTACTCTGTCGGCCCCTTGCAAGGGTCCCGTCGCAGCTTTTGCTCGGCCGGCCCTCGAGGAGCTGATTTACATGTAACCGGTATCCGACTTTGCCCTCTGTTCCTTTCGGTATGATGCTCGACGCGTGAATCACCGTGGATCGAGAGGTGCTTGCCTGTTGTCCACCGGCCCCAAGCCCGCAGCCATGCCCCAGCACGACGGCCTTCATAGTAACCACCAGCCATGGGAACGCAGTCAATTTCGAGGCCAAGGTGCCGACGCGCCCGAAGTCGCCCCGGAGTGGTCGTCGGCGGCCGCCTCAAGCCCCGAGGTTGAGGTTCCAAGGCAGCACGCACATGCAGTGCGGCACGATGAGGTGCACAACGACGAATCAGCTAAAGAGGTGCTGCGTTATCATGAGTCGGCCAAGATGGTGGTCCCGAGCGAGCTCAACCCCGACGGGCAGTACCCGCAAACCGTCGCCAGCACACCCATGTTCGTGCCGCAATCTGCCGCGAGGGCAGCGCCAGGGGCAAAGAAGAAGATTCTGGGCTTGAACCCCAGGGCCTTCTTCACTCTCTTGGTCGCGCTTATTATAACGGTTGCAGCCGCGGTTGGAGGCGGCGTGGGCGGAGCAGCGGCGTCCAAGTCCAAATCGAGTGACTTCGCTCCCGTTACCAGGCAAGCCCGACGATTCCCAAGCTTCACGATACTGCTCACTTGAATATTGACTCTTCCCACCAGCACATCATCAAGCTCGTCGTCAATGACACCTCAAGCACGGTCGACTGCCAGCACCACCAGCACATCATCCGACCCATCGCCAAGCTTCCTTAACAACCAGACCGGGTCTATAACCAACTCCTTTGCATTCCAGGGATTCTCGGAAGTCAACTACCTGGGGAACGCCACGTCCGTCATCCGTGACGAGGGTGGCACCAATTTCGATTTCGACATTCACAGCTACGTCTGGCTTCCGAACGTGACTGTCTGCTGCTTGAGCTTTTGCAAGAACGCGACCATGGCGGGAAACGTGGGCTGGTGGTGTGACCGAAGGTACCAGAAGAACACGCCGAATCCATTCTCGAGAATATTTGTCTGGTGCGGTAGAACGCGTGACGACGCGCACGCGACTTGCTCTTGAGTCCTGGCGTGGGATCGTCACAGGATTTACAGGTGTTATAACTCATTGGTTTAAACAGACCAAGGAGTATATCAAGGAAGTTTAATGGTCCGTGTCGAAAGGGGAACAAGAGAAGGAGGGGACTTCGTACTCGTGTCTGTTCCTTGTCGTCTAGGGAGGAGGCTCTGGAGGGCTTCTGGCGCAGACACGGAGCAGGCCGGCCGAGTTCGGTCCGCGGCCCCACTCGACTCCGCAACTCCGCCCCCGTAAGATCCGCTCCGCAAGCGGCATCAAACAAGTTTGTAACGAGCACAACCTTAATTAGGAGCCGTGTCCTCGATTCTGGCCCTGCATCTCCCATTGCCATTCACCCCTCATCTCACCGCCGTTCACTAGGGCGCCTATTGTTGTTTAGCCACCCACCCGCGACCATCAATGCAAGATGAAAGTCATCCTCCTAGGAAGCACCGGCTTCATCGGCAAAGAGGTCTTTGAAAAGTGCCTCGAAAACCCCGCCATCACCTCCCTTGTCGCGCTCTCGCGCCGCGAGCTTCCTGACGCAGCCGCACACCCGAAGCTGACCGTGGTCATCATGGAGCATTTCAAGTCGTACTCCGACTCTGTGTTAGAGCAGCTGAAAGGTGCGGATGCTTGCATATGGTGAGTCTGAGCGACGGTAGCATCATGGCACGAGCACTGACGGTCAAGGTCGATTGGAACGTACAATTGGGATCCGGTGGTAGAGTTGGAGTACCCAGAAGCTTTTCAGGAAGCGCTATTAAGGGTCTTGGATGCCAACAAGACGTTTAGATACGTCTACCTTGGCGGTGCCTTCACAGAGCCGGACCAGGACAAGAGTTTGTGGTTTTATGCCAAAGGACGGCATGTGAGAGTACGTCCGTATTCATTTTCCCAGGCCCCCCTTCATTCTCCATGCTAACTCCTCTCAGGGGCTTGCCCAGACCAAGTTTCTAGAGTTTGGAAAGCAAACACAGAACGTGGAGACGTATGTTGTGAAGCCGGCGGCAGTTCTGGCCAAAGACGGAACTGCTCTACTGTCATGTTTGTTAGGCACGTACTCGGTGCGGACAGATGTGCTGGCGGCGGCCATGGTAGATCTGGTCATGAATGGAGGGAGCGAGGAGGTGCTGGTGAACAAGGTCATTGTGGAGAGAGGGAAAGAGCTTTTAGCCAAGCAAAAGTAGCAACTTCAAATTCTCATAGCGTTTTATCGACGGTTTCCACTGTAGAACCTGCAGTCATGCATCTCCGGATACCCTAGGCGTCGTTCATGATACAACCGGCCCATAATGCAATCTACTGCTAAAAGAAACTCCGGCATCGTCCCAGTGAAAGCCGTCGTTGAGCTCAAGTCGGGGGATTCATTGGTTTGCAAACAAAGTCGAGAGTACGTGGGCTTGCCTTTCGCGCATATCCTACAAAGCCGTGATACACTATAGTACAGAGGCGATACAGCCAGCGAGTGAGCACGACGGAACCCCAGGCCCTTCAGACACTCTACCCCCTTGAGCTCAGCTCGAGGCCATACGGCGCCAGCTGCTCGTTGGTAATCTTGCTCGGCGACCGCACAAATGCATCCTCGCCTTTCATCGTCTTGGGAAAAGCAATGACGTCTCGCACCGTTGTCGTGTCCGTCATGAGCGCCACCAGTCGGTCAAAGCCCAGCGCGAAGCCGGCGTGCGGCGGACAGCCAGCCTGGAGCGCCTCGAACAGGTGCGAAAAGTCGCCGATCCTCTCGGGTGTCATCTTGAGGACGTCGCGCATGATAAAGTCCTGCACCTCGGCCACATGGTTCCGCTCGCTGCCGCCGCCGATTTCCACACCGTTGAGCACCAGGTCGTAGGCGGCGCTCTTGGCCTCGAGCGGCGCGGTGAAGAGGAGCTCAAAGTCCTTGTCGGACAGTGGTGCGGTAAAGGGGTGGTGACAGGCAGAGATGCCCGCCGCTCCGCCCTGGCCCGGCTCGCCGACCTCGACGGGCTTGAACATGGGGAACTCGGTCACCCACACAAACTGGAGTGAGCCCTCGTCTCCAAGACGCGGACTGTCCACGTGTCCCTGCTCGACGAGCACACTCCACAGCAGAGTCCGGAGATCGCCGAGCCGGGTGGAGCCCGACTGGTACTGGCCAGTGGGTTTCTGGCGGACTTGGAAGACAACGAGGTCTCCGTCCTTGATACCACCCTCATCCTTTGCGAGGGAAAGGACACTCTCGTACTCGGGGCCAAGCGAAGAGAAGCCGCGACTTGGCTTGCTCGAGTCGCAAACCAGAATCTGGGGCATGCCGTCGGGGTTATTGCTGAGAGACGGGGGTAGAGCTTCCATGAAGCCCTTTACAAATCCATGAGCCTCTCCAGGCGAGCAGTCTTTGAGTGGAAGAGTGAAAAACTCGACAAGCGGGTCATTGAGGCTCGCTATCATGCGCACAAAGTGGTCGATTGGTTCCAAGTCTTGAATGGCATGGATTCGATTCGGAATCCGCAAGTCAGGCTTGTCGGTGCCGTAAGCAGCTATGCTGTCGGCATAAGTGATTGTCGTGAATTGATGGATATCCGTCGCAGCTGGCGCAGAATCGTTGGACATGTCCGTCACGAACGGTATCCTCAATCCATTGACGGACTTGTAGCTTTGAGCCGGGCGGAGAGCGGCCAAGGCTTTGAGAATGAGATTGCCAACGTCCCCGATGACATCGGCTGCTGTCGCATAGGCCCATTCCATGTCGAGCTGCAAGGAGAACAAGGTCAGTCTCTGCACCTTGGACAGGGGGGCGCGATGCCGCTTGCCTGGGAAAACTCGGGTTGCCTGTCAGCTCGGAGGTCTTCGTCGCGAAAACAGCGAGCCCATTGCATGTAGCGGCCGATGCCGGTGGACATGAGAATCTGCTTGTACTGCTGCGGGCTCTGGCTCAGGGCATACGCGGTGCCCTTGTTCCGGGTGGGAACGAGGAACTCTCGAGCGCCTTCGGGTGTAGACTTGAACAAGGTGGGAGTCTCGACATCGACGAATCCCCTTTCCAGCAAGCTCTGGCTCAGCAGGCCCTTGAGCCACGACCTGAAGCGCAGCCGAGCCTGCAGCTCCGGGTGGAAGCGAATCTGGAGGTGGCGCTTTGAGCGCGGAAACTGAACGCCCGGGGTTACAATTAGATGCTTCGAGACGCTGTTGAGAGGCCTGATGTCGCGTAGAGTGACGGTTCGCTTGACGGCGCTCGAGGATTGCTCATCGTCGGCCGGCAGAAGGTCCCTGGCGGCGCGGACGCGTACAGGTACCAAGGCAGGCGTCTCGCGGAACTTGGCGTGGACGGCGCCATCATCGACGGCCTTTGAGCATATCTGAATGACTTCACCAGAGGGCGTGAAGAGGTCGGAGAAGGAGAGCTGCTTCCCGACGTGTCGCTGCTTGCCGAGAAAGCCCACAAAGTCGTCCTCGTCCTCGGTCTTGGGCGTGAGAGGGGTGTCGCGGTCTGGGCAAGGTCGAGGATCAGCAAGGCGCTCCAAACAGCCTCATGCGCTGTCCCTACACTTGTTCCAAAGCCGTATCAGCTCTTGCTGCCGGGCCTGCGGCTGTTGGCGAAGCTCGGCGGTGGCCCGGGAGCTGGATTGGCGCGAAGAGCACCCGGTGAGAGGCAATTGTTTCAGGGTGCCGCCACGGCCACGCAGCGTGACGCCGCAGCGACACGAGCGAAGCATAGTGGCACGGGTGAGGAGATGGCGCGGCACGAATGTCAAGTCGGGCTCTGGACAAAGTTTTGGGCCTTGAACGTCGCGCTTCACCGCTCTGGGGCTCAATTACAATGTTCCGGGCGGGGACCTACAACTCACGGCCGGCGAGCCTCGAGCGAGAGAGCATTGACGGGCTGAGAGAGGGATATAAATGCCTGTTCCTGAGTACGAGGAGAGCTGAGCATGTCAATGACCATGGCCATCCATTTCTCACACAGCATCGTTGCTCCTTGCTCGCTTCTATTTGCTTCAAGATGTGTAGTGAATATGTACGTACTACTGCCCCGGCAATATTCCGCTTGAACTGAACCGCCCCACATGACGCCTGAATAAATGCTCATCGCCCGCGCCGCACTTTTTCTTCTCTTTTTCCCCTTCTCCTTTATCCCTTCCATTCAAAGAAACGTACGTCCCACATCTGAACCCCCGCGCGCTTCCCCCTCTAACCGAGCTTTTGCAGATGATGAGAACCGCGTGCATAATATGATGCAGATGCCGCTCTTCCGGACCCTCGGACTCTCCCTTCGGGGCTTCAGCGGTCTGGGGGCGAGGCAAGTGTCGGTATTATGAAATGGGCGTCCGACACACCGACCTTGTTACAGCATCGGACGCGATGGAAAACAGCTCTGACTATCATGAATGGAAGGCGTCTTTTTTCTTTGAGTCGGGGTCCAAAGGTTGGGCGTCTTTGTCCTCGAGTTGCCTTGCCGGTATCCGTACTCGCGGCGACATTGCCGTGACAGCCCTTGGACTCGTCCCCAATGTCCAAACACAATTGCTTGACGTGGAAGTCCACGTGAAGCTGCCCATTTCTTTCGAGAACGTTCACGCCCCCCCTATTCACTACATACCCCAGGTCCCTGCCATCCCTTTCTCTCGTCAATGCACTTGTATCTAGTGGCCATCATGGTCCCAATTGCCTTATACTACTGGTGCTTGACCTCTTGAGAGGTTTTCTTTGCGATAAAACTGTCAACGTGGTGCGAATTTGGTGGGTAGATGAGGTCTTTCAGCAGAGACGAAGCAGTAATCATGCCGGTCGAGACGTCAAGTGCCTCGGGTTCAGCGAGGTAATTCTCCGAGGGACGCGGGTTGCCATCCTCGATTAGAGTGTAGGGAGTAGCTTGTTAGTGGACGGTTACTTGTCGCGAGCTTGTGTGAATTGATGCCGAGCCGAAAACATTCGCGTATCTGGTCATTAAACATGCCCGTGCTCGTGCGGGGACGAGGCCATCAGAGGCCTGATGCTGACTCGGTGCACATGTACCTACGTAGGCCGGCGACTAGGTCCTTCTTCAGGTGCTGATGGAAGCAGAGCCGACCGAGGATTCTCCTGGTTGAGAGCTTGCTCCTCGAAATTGGCATGACAGAGGGTCTACGGACCATGATTTCGCGGCTTTTCGTTTAATGCTCGCTGATGAATCCTTTGATGCGTTTTAGGGCGCACGAGTAAGCTCCTGGGTCCCTTGGCTTGGACGCGGCCGAGCTTGCATAAACAACAATGACGTAACTCTCCAATCGTCGTTGAACGGATGAACTCCATCGGTGCGCCTACCTGAATCTGGTGGTGGTGATGCGGCCAAGAGGGATAGATGTCTCCATACTCGACGGTGGCTTGGATGCCAGCCGTTCTGAGTCGAGCGAGGGAGGCTCAGCCATCCGCACACGCGGTAGCGCTCCGCAGGAGAGTGCCTGCGAAACGAGATGTCCATGCCAAGCAACAGGGCGTCGCCAAGCTGCGGAGGCCATGGCGTAAGTGGTGGGGAGGCCAGAGTCTAAGCAGTTGATGGAGCGGTCAATTGGTGATGGCGCAGCCGGGCAGACGGGCGAGCGAGTGGTCAATCCGAGCAGCCAGACAGTGACGCAGCCAGGCCGTGCACAGCCGGCGCTGGAGGCAGGGCAATATACCCGGTACGCGCAGAACTCCCAGGTGGTTTTGGTCTATGGTGCAGACAGGAGGCACCGAGACCTGCCTGTAATGCCCGTAGTGCACTGTAATAATACAGGGCGTCGGCGGCTGTAGAGCACACATCAACCGCTGCGCCCGACTACCTGTGGGCCAACAGTCCCCGTGTCCCATGCCGCAATGCGTGCGGCCCTCGGAGGTGCGGCCCAGTTAGTGCACTCGTACCAGGCCCGCTCGCCCACCAGGCATCCATGCCCAGCCAACTCCCAACCTCTGCCGGCTGACCAGCCCGACCGACAAACGACATCTCGGACACACCAAACGACTGCCTGGCCTGTCCATCGTCCACGCCGGCCGAGCTGCCGCCGCCCGCCCAGTATCCTTCCTCTCTCTTCTCTGTGGCGCCCGCCGTCGTGACCATGTCGAGTTCTTTCGAAAAGTCGGTCAAGGGCGCAACCAAGATCAAGGTGCCGCCTCCCGCATCCCCATCTCCGCCCTCTGTCCATCGTCTGGCAGCCCATCGGCTAACCTCGTCGCTCTCTACAGAATGCGCCCCCAAAGACAAAGTACATTGAGCATATCCTCGTCGCCACCCACGCCGGCGAGGCGGGCATCGGCGAGGTCTTCCGCGCCCTGCAGCACCGTCTCCGCGACTCGACATGGACCGTCGCCCTCAAGAGCCTCATCACCGTTCATCTCATGATCCGGGAGGGCTCTCCAGACGTGACGCTCGCCTTTCTCGCGAAGCATCGCAACGTGCTGTCTCTGGGACATATATCGGACGGTTCGTCGCCTCTCCTCGCTCCGTCGAGCCCGTAGCTGACAACTGGCCAGCCCAGACTCAGGGCCGGAACATACGTCACTACGCCAACTACCTAGCCGAGCGCGCACGCGCCTACCGCGACACGAGAACCGACTGGGTCCGTGCCCCCGAATCCCGCCTCGAGAGGCTGTCGGTCGAAAAGGGCCTGTTGCGCGAGACCGAGACGGTCCAGCACCAGATCTCGGCCCTCGTCAAGTGCGATGTAAGTCGGCGCCATGCCACTCCTGCCCATCACCGACCCGGCTGACGCCTCGCAGGTCCTCGAGTCGGAGCCCGAAAACGAAATCACAATAGCCGTCTTCCGGCTGCTCGTCTTAGACCTCCTCTCCTTGTTCCAGATGTTGAACCAGGGACTCATCAACATTCTAGGTGCGTCCTTGCGCCGGAGGAACGCCAGCTCTATTGCAACGCAAGCACCCGCTCACTCTGCATCTTCTAGGCCACTTCTTTGAAATGTCCAAGACGGATGCGGAGAGAGCTATGGACATCTACCGCACATTTACGAGACAGACGGACGCCGTCGTGCAGTATCTCAGCGTTGCGCGGCTACACGAGCACCACACGCGAGTCGAAGTGCCCAAGCTCAAGCACGCCCCCGTGAACCTGGGCCGCCAGCTGGAAGAATACCTCAAGGACACCGATTTTGAGGTTCACCGGAGGCAGTATCTCGCCGAACAGGACGCCAAGAAGAAGGGCATCCGTGCCGCGTCGGCCAAGACGGCCAAGGCAGCCGGCTTAGAGTTCCCCAAGCCCTCCTCGACGCCCGCCAACAACGTGTTTGCCGTCTCGGCTGACTCGAAGCCCCAGGCTAACAAGGGACCGGACCCGGACCTCATCGACTTCTTTGACTCGATAGAGCAGAATCAGACCACGATGCAGGTGAATACGCAGCAGGCTCCCGCTGTTCAGCTCAACCCGGCGCCGTTTCAGCCCCAGCAGACGGCCATGCCCTTTGTGCCCAACGGATTCGCCCCGCAGCCCACCGGCTTCGTGTCCAACGACCCCTTCCAGCCCCAGAACATGGCGCCGCAGCCGCAGCCGCAGCCGCTTCAGCCAAACTTTACCGGGGCCGGCTTTGGCGGCTTCACGCCCATGGCCCAGCAGGGGTTCCAGCCGGGCGCTCTGGGATCCATTCCCCAGAACACGACGGCCAGCTTCCAGAGCCAGGGCTTCCCGGGCCAGCAGCAGGTCGGACTGCAGCCGATGCAGACGGGCCAGACGACAAACCCCTTCCGGCAGTCGATGCTGATGGCGCAGCAGACAGGCATGCAGAGCAGCACACCTCGGCCCTCGACGTCGAGCGGCGTCATGGCCTTGAACCGTCGGTCCACGAACCCCTTTGCGCGCTCTCCTCCGGGCTCCTCTCCCTTTCAGTCGCAGTCCCCCCCCATCGCGGCGCCACTGGTGCCCATGGCCACGGGCACCAACCCATTTGCCCGGAGCAGCCCGCAACCCCTAGAGCAGCAGCAGCAGCAGCAGCAGCAGCAGCAGGGGCAAATGCAGGCGGGACTTTTGCCGCAGCCGACGGGCACGACGAACCCCTTCCGCCACGGAGCCTTTGTCAACCACGCCACTGGCATGGGCTGGCAGCACAACCAGGCCCCCATTGGCGGCGGCATCGACCAGCTTTCCACGTTGCCCGTCTTCCCTCGGCCAGCGCAGCAAACGCCCTGGCAGCAGTAGTGGCGTCAGAGCCTCCCATGCCGTCGCGCATCTACCGTAGCCGCGTAGGCGCCGGTCGAAACGCTCAACTTTTTTTTAATCCCATGAGCTGTCCCGTCCTTCTCCCAAGTTGCCGGCTCGGCTTCTGAATTCCATGATTGTTGCACCCCCTTTTTTGCTTCCCCCCCCTTGAGACGAAGATCTTTGGCGGGCCCGATACGAATCACATCAGCTCAGCGAGGCGTTGTTTGGGAATTCAAAGACTGCGCCCGGAGGTCTGAACGAGGCCATCTCTGGAGGAAGTGCTGTCCCGCATGTCTTCATCATCATTTCTTCCTCCTTCTTTTTGACTAGAGCTTTGATGACAGACAATACCAGTCATGGCTAGCCGCTTTGCTGTTCGCCGTCGGAACAAGTGTGCGTGATGCATCTCCTGGGGCGTGTGCTGGTACGGGTGTTGCCATTTGCCCAGCACTCCATGCCTCGTGGCCAACGGCGGACGGGCGAACTGGCTGGCCGCTCTTGCAACATCATGGCCCGTATCGTGGCCAGCGATTGCGACTCTACAGGAAACGTAGGGCAACATGTCGTGCTCGATTCCATGCAGCTGGCCGTCTAGAGATTTGAGCCGGGGAAAATATACCAATACTCGCTGCCATCAAAGTCGTGAGTCTTCTCCATTGCGCCGCCGTGCTCCCCCCCTCCCCCCGCCCATCCAAGCCTCTGGCCCGCCACGGCCTGCTTCCCCCGTTTTATCCGTCTCGGCTCTAGAGTCTAGCTGTGCTGTTCTCCGGCTGTCGTGTACTTTTGAAGCGCCCAAAACCCGAGATGCAGTCGAGGAGCAAAGACGCCAAACGCCGACACAACGCCCACCCACGTAACCGTTATCCAGGGGGTTAGAAGTGTTGCTTGGACAAGGCCCAAGCGGAACCAACGCCGTTCAAGCAGTGATGCCACCGAAGAGTAAGGCGCATGGTCACAAGACCTCGTGCGCGTCCGTCTTGCCGCCCGCCTGTCCCGTGGCGGCAGCCTCGCGTGCGGCGGCCGTGGGGACGGCGCGGTCGGGCTTGTCGTCTGCGACAAAGACGCCCAGGCCGGAAAAGGCCTCGAAGAGGGCGCGCGAGATGTACTCGTCGGCGCCGTAGCCGCCGACCAGGTACTCGTCCTTGGAGCGGATGACGTCGATCCACTCGCTGTGGTAGTCGCGCAGACGGTCGGGGCCCAAGTCGACGCGTCGGGGGGCGAGGTCAAGCCCGCCAAAGGGATCGTAGGGCCCGTCCTCGACGACGGGCTTGGTCTTATCGCGCAGGCCGCGGATGGACAGGCTCCCGGGGCCGGGGGCGACGGCGTGGAGGGCGGCGTCGCGCTTCTGCTGGCCGCGCTTCTTGAGGAGGACGCGGTCGACGGCCTGCGAGCCCTGGCCGACGTCTGCGTTTTGCAGCGAGTTGAGCATCTCCTCGCGGAAGCGGGCGGCGCTGGCCTTTTCGTCGGCCTCTTCCTGCAGGTCCTGCAGGCGGCGGGAGCGGGCGGCGTCCTGCTCGGCGGCCAGGCGCTTCTGGCGCGACTCGTCCGACTCGCGGGCGAGCTTGCGGTTGCGCTCAATCTCGGCCTTGTGGCGGGCCTCCCACTCGGCGAGCTGGGCCTCGGCCTTTGCGCGGGCGTCGGCGGGCCCGTTGGCGAGGTCGTCGGTCAGGCACTCGACCATGTAGAGGTAGTCGTTGAAATCGTCGAGCGTCTCAAAGTCGTCCTCGACCTTGTTGAAGACGTTGGCGACGCGGCGGCGAATGTCCACCTCGCGCTCGACGCCGAGGTCGCTGAAAAAGGCCGCCTTGAAGCCGCGCAGGCGCAGCGTCTTGTGGCAGCCGGCGTAGGGGCACTGGTTGGGCCCGTCCTTGAAGATGCGCTCGACGCACGTCTTGCACATGCGGTGGTAGCACTCTGGGTTGATGCGGAACTCCATGTCGCGGTTGAAGTAGCGCGTCGTCTTGCACACGGGGCACGTCTCGTCCTGGTCGCTCGACGGCGGCGGGAGGCTGTTGGTGGCCTCGGCCAGCGAGGACGTCGTGACATGGCGCACCGAGACGCTGCCGCCCGGCCGGGACATGGCGGCGCCTCTACCCACTAAATGGACGAGCGAGAGGACGGACGAGGGCTCGACGAGGGGTGCGGGGGAGAGAAGAGTCTGCAACAGGAACGCAGAGCGTGAAGAGCGGGAGGGCGGCACTCGTCGAGGCAATCTGGAGATGGCGGCGGTCGAAGATGAAGTGACGTTTTTTTACTCAGTGAGAGCTCACCTTGAGCTCACCTTTGCTTGCTTTGTCATCGGGCAATCGAGACGCTGGACCCCTAGGAAAAGCTGCCCCTCCATGGGCTTCCATCGTCAATCCTCTTCCCGCACACCACCATCGCTCTCCAACCAGGCAGCCATGGCCGACAACAACACCACCAAGGGTACGCTCGAGATTCCGTGGCCGCCCTCCCTTCCCGCTACCTTTACTGACGCCTCCCAGAGCCGACGCCCGCCGAAGAGGCCGCCGCCCGCGCCAGGGAGGCCGGGGAGCAGGCCGCGCTGCCGTACAAATGGAGCCAGACCATTGGCGACCTCGATCTCTCCTTTACCGTCGCCGGAAACCTCAAGTCGCGCGATCTCATCGTCGACCTCAAGAAGCAGAGCCTCGTTGCGGGCGTCAAGGGCCAGGACCCCGTCGTCAAGGTAGACCCGCCCAAGCCCAGGTCTACTTGCCACTCCCCGGCTTGCATGAGATGCTGCTGTTGGAGGTGCTAACGCTCCTCCCTACAAGGGCGACCTCCCCCACGCCATCCGCGTCGACGAATCCACGTGGACCCTCTCCACAAACACCGACGGCACCAAGACGGTCGAGATCCACCTCGACAAGGTCAACAAGATGGAGTGGTGGGCGCACGTCGTCACCAGCGCCCCCAGCATCGACGTGTCCAAGATACAGCCCGAGTCGTCCAAGCTCTCCGACCTCGACGGTGAGACGCGCGGCATGGTGGAGAAGATGATGTTCGACCAGCGCCAGAAGGAGGCCGGCCAGCCCACCTCGGACGAGCAGAAGAAGATGGACATTCTCAAAAAGTTCCAGGAGCAGCACCCGGAAATGGACTTTAGCAAGGCAAAGGTCAGCTGAGCCCTTGTCGTATGTACGTGTGAATTATCCTCAAAGGTGGCGTCTCGGGTCGGAGTTTTCACTTCAAAAAAACAAAAACAAGAAACATGTTATCATCTTGACTCGAGCGCCAGCGCGGCTCGCTCCAGGAAGGCGTTGAACTCGGTGACTTGGCGCAGCAGTCCGCCTGTTGAGCTCCTCGAGCTGGCCTCGTCCGCCACCCGGGCCAGCAGCAGCTCGAGGTTGGCCAGGTCGGCCTGCTTCTGCGCGTCGCCGGACAGCTCGGGCGCCGCCCGGCCCTGCTCGACGGCGACGTCAATGTCGTGCATGAGCGCCGACGTGTTGAGGCGACGCTACACAGCCGCCATGTCAGAGGCCGTTCCTTGTGCCGGCTTTCGAGGGGTGCTGTGGCCCTGCTTACCGTCGACTCGCCGCTGTCGGCCTCGTGCTTGATGCGCACCGCGTCCATGCGCAGCGCCACCTGCTCCCTCTCCCCCCTGAGGCGCAGGATCTCGTTCCGCAGCGCCAGCTTCTCCTTTTGCGCGTGCTTGACCTGCTTGCGCAGCGAGTGCCAGTGATTTAGATGTATCGCCTATTCCATCGCGGTTAGCTCCTGGGCCGTAGCCCCCGACTGGTTCCCAAGCCCGACGGGAAGGGGGCGGAGGAGGCTCTTGACGTACGTGCTGGAGCAGCCTCGAGCCCAGCTCCTCCCTGTACGCCTCAATCGCCCGCATCTTGACGCGGCACTCCTTCTTCGCGGCCGCGCTGTCCGCCTCGTCGGCGAGCTGCTGGTACTGCGCCAGCGTAGACGCCATGACCTCGTCGCACACCTGCGCAAGCACGTCGACGACGCTCTCGCCGGCGCGGTTGGCAAAGGGGATCTGGGACTGCAGCGGGTCCAGGCCGTCGTCGTCGTCGTCGGCCCCCGCTCGTCTCTTGTTGTTGACGAACCGCTGCACCGTGATCTCGATGGCGTCGTCGTCGTCGTCGTCCTTGTCGCCGCCGCCGCTCTCTCGGCGCTTTGTTGATGCCCCCGTCTTGCCGGATGCCGAGTCCCGCTTGCGCTGCTTCTTTTCCAGAGAGGGATCCTTGTGCGTCTTCGGCTTGGCCTTGGGCTTCGGCTTGAGCTTCGGCTTGGACTTGGAGTTTGCAGCCGGCTGGTTCTGCGCGGCAGGGCTTGCCGCACGGGGGCGCGCACGCTTTTGCCTCGCCCTCGGCTCCGGCTCCGGCTCTGGCTCCGATGCCGCATCTCCTTGCTCTGCTTCCACGGCTCCCGATCCCAGCTCGGGTGAGCTGGTGCGTATGCTCCGTCTAGGCCGCTTCCTCCCCAGCGTCTTGGCAGCCTCCGTTGCGTCAATCTCCTCGGCCTCGTCCGCCGAAGCCTCTACTTCGTCTGGCAGCCCTTGTGGCTCTGGCTCTTTGTCGTCGACGGGTAGGGGGTCTGGCAACTCCGCTTCTGCCGTCACGTCCCTTGGCCTATCGTCCGACAGCAGCTCATCCTCTCCGGGGCTCGAGGACCGGCGGGACGCGACACCGGCCGATGTCCGCGATCGCATCGAAGCCGCGGCGTCGCTCATCCTGACTTTTCGCGCCAGCGGGGAGGACGACGGGGGGGCCGTATCGTCTGTGCTCATGTTAAACTGTAGTCGCCTCGCAGTAGAGCTCGCATTTGCGCTCAGCTGCAGCTTCCGCCGTCGTCCACTTCCGGGGGCATGCGCCGGGCTCTCTTCCACCTCCTCGAACATGGCGCCAGGCAGACGTGAACGCTCGGGAGATTGCACGCTTGCCGATGGTGGCGCCGCCGCGTCTAGCTCGTCTGCTCCGGGGTCCGCCGTCTTGTTGGCGCCGCTGGAGCCGGTCCTGGTGGACCTTCTTGCTGCACGGCTCGAAGACGCATCTGCTCGGTCTGACCCTTGGCTCTTTGCGGCGCTAGCGGTCGGAAGCCCAGGTGATCCCTTGGATACCTCGGGGGAGTTGGGGGGGCGCTTGGTGGTGGATGATCGCGTGGCTCGCCTGTCCTGAGAGAGCTGCTTAGCCTGCTCATCGTTGCGCTTCCGTTTTCTCGCCGACGTGTTTGGGGTACGGCGCGTAGGACTCGAGGGCTCGGCGGGCGGCTGATCGAGGCCATCAATGTTGAGGTTGAACGAGTCGTCTCCAAGATTGGTGCGCCTACGCAGTCAGCATCCCAGACACGACGGAAAGCAAGACAGAGGAATCGAGCTTGTTGACGTACTGCGCACCCCGCAGGCGCTCGTTCAGTCGCTCTGCGCGACGTTCCCGCCCAGCTGCTGGGCCGTGTTAGCTCTCACCGATGGCCGTCGCGTCGAGGATGCAGAGACGCACCGGCGGCCATGCTCGGCGACAAGGAGGCCGTCTCCGCATGAAAAGTCCGGCTTAACCGTCTCCCTGAGCTCTTGCAGGCTCGCAAACGCGGGGCAGGCTCGTAACGGGGCCAAGCTGAGGCGGCAGCAGATGCGACGCGTGATTTGGGAGACGCGTTGCAGCAAAGTCGGGCGGTGACGTCGCGGGGCAGCTGTGGAGAAGGGGCTGGCGTCTCACCGAGACTGACCGAGGTGTGTCCGAGCATTTTATACTACCTAGGTACCTAGTACTGTACATACTCGCAACAACCGGCTACGCCCAACAATTTGCTCGGGGTCATCATGGCGGTTTAACAGGTTATTCTATTTTCAAGTCCATCCTTCGACCGACACCCTGACCATCCAAGCAATGACTGAAGCCTCTAATGAATGCACCATCCTTTGCCGCCTCCCTCTGCGTGCCGCCGCGTCTACGGGTATCTCGTGCCTCCTTGTCTGTTTTGCGCCCAAAAGTCCTTGCTCCGTCCGTCAAGCCTCTCAGTGGAAAGTTTATTTCATGCCTCGGTCCATCAGAGGCGAGCGAGAATGCAGCGGGCCCGTGTGTACTCGACGTGCCCAGCAAAGCCTACGGCCCGAGGACCCATTGCATATCCTTTGGGTCAAATACGTGCCTAGACACAAATTAGACGATGGCCATCTCTCTGGAAATCTCACGAATCGATCGACCCACCCCTTGAACTTTTGTTTCGTCAACGCCTCCTCGCCGTACTCGGACTCGAGCATCTCTTGGTATTTGAAAGGGATCATGACTGGCACGCCTTCAAAGGTGGTGTTTCTCAGCGGAAACACGTACGTGTCCTGGCAATATGCGCGTCAGCCATTGCACTGTGACGGCAGTGTCTGTGGCCTTCCACTCACGCGATACTCGTGACCATTCTTGTCATAGAGCACCCCTTCGCCGGCCGTGTGGTTCAGGTGGTACCTCGCGGCGGTGATGTCGATGAACAGGCCCGTGGCCATGTCGATCCAGCGGGCATCGATGAGGTTGAGCGTGTCGTCTGTCTCGCGATGCTTGAAGTGGGGATTGACGTCGAGCAGGAAATAACGACCCTTTTGCATCCGGCCGTACTTGAAATAGTAGACGGTCATGTTGTGATATGCCGCCAGGTAATACATGTCGGCCTCGGTGACCTGCACATCGGCATCCAAGTCCCAAGGCATGACCTGCGTGGAAGGCGTCAGCAAGAGCCCGGTTGATCCAAGACGAGAGGTGAAGGCCGGGCTTGCCTTCTTTCCCCACCACCAGCCCAGCAGGCTCCCGTGCATCAGCCATGTCTGGACACCGAGGCCCCGGCAGGTGGCAAGATACGTCTGGATCAGAGTCCGAATAACATCGCGATGAGGCTCCTCCTCAAGAGGCTCGACCATGAACCGGGCATCGTAATGCGCGTGGGAGCTTGCGGCGTAAGCTTGGGGGTTGCATCGACAAGGGGATAGGGCCGGGGGGGTTGCATCGACAAGGGGACAGGACCGGGAACATACTGGGCTTCCTCTGAACAAGGGAGGAGAGGTCAGCCTGCAATCGCTTTCAGGAGGTCACCGCGTGGGGGCTTACTGAAGTACTTGGGCTCTGGATACAGGTTCTCGTTGATTGGCACTGGATCCCTCCTGGAGAGTCGGGGGGCGGCGGCGGCACTCGAAGCGGTCGCGACGAGCAATAGCAGCGTTGCGCAAATCTGGCTCTTCATTTTCCTTCGGGGGCTCGAGACTGTCGTCGGCCGAACCGCAAGGCTTTTATCGGGGCCGACAGCGGGCCCTTGCAGCGCGTCGAGGGGCTTGAGGCTTCATCGACAGTCTGCAGCGAGGCGTCGCAATTCATCTGCTTCCAGGCGAGGTTAGGCAGGTGATGCAGAGGCCGAGGACGGGTGCGTGAGGCGACGACAACATTCCTCCCTCGACGATGACGATCTGGCTCTGTCGGTGTCCGACGTTCCGACTCGGTCTGGCCGGGGCTGGTGAAGACACAGGCCCAGGTTTCAGGGCACCACTATATAGTAGTAGGTACAGTCTGTGCCGTTATTATTTGTAGGTATTTCGTACCTAGGTAGGTCGTAGATACCACATACCCTATCTAGGTAGGTAGTGGCTTGGTGGCGTTGTACGTACTCATCAGTTGATTTGATGGGCGTTACATACAAACAATAGCGGTATAGACTGTAGGTACAGCAGCCGACCCACTGGCTCCCCAGGCGCTATGACCGCTGTACAGATACATAGGAGGGAGACGGGATGAAACCGGGCAGGGGTCGCTTGTTGCGACGGCGTTGGTCATGCGCATATTACACGCCATTAGGCCCCTTTCTAGGCCACTATGCCTGATGCAGGTGCAAGACCATCCTTCCCCTGCAAAGCCAACACCATCTCGCGAGTAAGGAGGCGACGAGTCGTGACTTTGCCATGCGGGCATCAAGGGACCAGCATGTCATCACGACCATGACGTCTCGGGTGCAGGCATCGTGTAGTTTATATTTGCCCTCGTCGACCTCATGTGTTGCCATGAACCCTACTTTATGCACAGGTAAAGGCGTTTCCCATTGTCTCGGCTACAAAGCGCTCTGTTGCCAACTACAAACGGCAGTCATGGACAACAAGGTCCAGGTTGATACATCGACTTTCTAAGCTATGGTCCGGGACGTTCCATAGAGCCAGCCATCAGCGCACCTACTCGCACAAAAGCCCGACATGCGGCGCGGATACCTGGCTCTTGACTCTTCGAGGCCCTGCTGACCGAGACACGGATGCAAGTGTTTGTTTGCGCAGGAGGACGGGTCTCGTCGGAGATACGTTTGGGGTCGTCGGGTGCGGATACCCATTGTTGGCCATCTCATCATCGTTTTCGTCGTCGCCGTTGTTCAAAAGCTCACAACCATCGACGTCTAGAAACGGTGACTGGGTTAGGGGTGGACCTAGACTGCAGGGAGAGAAACAGTGGGCACTTACCGCCATGAGGACGCAAGCCAGACTTACGTACGGACTCATGCGCTCGCCTATCCTCGCAAACTTCCAGAGGATGCCCAAGGGCCTGGCCACAACGTCAGCGCGGAGCCGCCGGTTTCCCGCCACGACGTGACGTACCCATCTTTGTTAGAGTCGAGTATTCTCGGGAACACCTGGTGAATGTAGGCCGAGGTGCAGGTGAGGAGGAGGAGGACAAGCACGAGCGAATGGAGGTTGAAGAGCGCAGACTGGAGAGAATGCACGGTTAGCAAGAGGCGGGCTTGCGCGCGTGCACGCGTGCACGAGACATACCATGGTGGATGAGGCGCCGTCGGAAGCTCTGCGTGACGCTCTCCTCTCCCTGATGGTGCTGCGTGGCGATGGGCAAGGCGATTGCGCCCTGGCCTGGCTCTCGGTACCTTGGCTGTGCGGAGAAATAACTCTTCCGCTCCGCCCAGAGTCGCAGTCCCCATGCAGGGGTCGCCTTGGCCGCGTCCACCAGCATCCACTAGGCTAGCCGCCTCCACAGCGAATCCACCCCCAGCGCCCTCTGCCGTGCGCAAGCTCGCCTCTCCAACAGCGCTCTGGCCTAGCAGTCCTCAGCCCTCCAAGCGCTTTCTTTCCGCTTCCGCATCGAATTTCAGACGCCGGCATCGCCAGCAGTCTTCCAAGGCGTTTTTTTGTTGATGGAACCGCTATTGACGTCCTCATACTGAGCCTCACTTGGGCCCGACGACGCCAACGACGACGACGACGACGACGACGTCGATTGCGAGCAGGCACCGCTCCAGCTCCCACCATGACGGCGTGGAACGTATGCCGCCTGCCCAGGAGCATCTCGCCCTGTCGCCCATGGCGCTGACAGAGTCCCTCACAGATCTTCCGCATCACGGGCGACCTGTCCCACGCCATCTCCAAATGCATCCTCATCTTGGCCATCCACCGCAACCGCAGCGCCGAGGGCGTGTCCTTCATCACCCAGGCCCTCTACGCCCTCGTCTTCTGCACCCGCTACCTCGACATCTTTAGGGAAAACTCGGTGTGGAACCTGCTCTTCAAGATCTTCTACATCACCTCCTCCTTCTACATACTCGGGGTCATGCAGTGGCTTTACCCCCGCTCCCGCGAACGAGAGCTGTCGTGGAAAATGGGCGCCGGCGTGCTCGGTGCCTCTCTCCTACTCTCGCCCTTTATGATGATGATTTTCGAGAAGATCTGGAGCTTCCGATCGGTAGGCCTCATAATCGAGATGGCGGCGTTGAGCGTCCACGCTGACTCTGTGACAGTGGATGTGGGTGTTTTCCGAGATTCTCGAATCCGTCTGCGTCCTTCCCCAGCTGCTCCTCCTTCGACAGACCACGGTCCCCACCGTCATCGACTCTTTCTACCTGCTGGCCCTGGGCTCCTATCGGGCGCTGTACTGCATCAACTGGATCGTGCGCGAATTCGACAACCGCAAGCCCGACACCGTGTCCGTCATCTTCGGCCTCATTCAGACGGCTCTCTACGTCGACTTTGCATGGGTGTACTACACGCGCCAGCGGGTGAAGCTCCGCGGCGGCGGCATCGTTGACGCCGACGACATGCGTCGCGGATGGCTCCTACGCCGCATCTTTGGCAAGAATATTGACGTAGCCGACGACGAAGAAGGCGCCCCCGCGCTGGGCGGTCAGGGCGCCGACGGCAGACGCGAGGGTCGGCCCAAGTGGGGCGCCCGCGGCATATCGGTCAGTGCCGACGAGGGGGTGCTCGATACGGAGCGGCGGAACCGTGCAGACGCCGAGGATCTGGACGAGGCAGTCGACCCGGACGCCAGGATGCGAGATCCAGACGAGCTTGCCAAGGCGCTGGACGACGACGACGATGCCCTCGCCGGGGCTTCCTCGCCGTCGTCATCGCGGAACACCGGCCAAGTGCCCGGGGGTCTGGGCAACGGAAACGAGTGGCGAGAGTAGTGGAGGGTGCAGGAAGTCGGGTGAATGCGGTTCTGTTGGCAAATAGCACGAGACACGGCTCCAATCCTCTCATCTGCACATTAGTTTTGTAGAGGTTTACGGCGAGACTGGGGGGTTGAAGGAAGATGGTGACAGCGAAGTGTGTTTTGCGAACAGGTTCGAGACGAGCTGGGCTACGTGGTTGTGGGCGGTGGAAGATTTAATACCGAGGGCCGGGAATCGACCAAGGCTAATGCTCTCTGGGCTGAGAGAACGTGGCAGCTTACCCCGGCCGGAAGGTTGCAGCGTGTCATGTATATTTGATGTCGGTTCCGAATCCCTCCGAGATGCAGCTCAGGATGCGGGCCCGTCGACGGGAGGTTGGGTCGTCGCCAAACACAGGCCGGGCCTCGAGCGTCACCACGTGTGTATTGGTTGGTATGCATGTGCGTGTAATTGGTCAAGGTGTCTGCAGGTGCATGTGTGTGCTACGTACAGGTGATTAACCGGCGAATGACTTCCCTGCGGGGAGCCAAGACGCGCATCCCTATGCCGAGGTCCCCCTCTTTTTCTCGGCGGCGCTCCGACGCCGGGCGCGCAAGGCGACGGAGGCGGCCGTGCGCGGCACCCCATGCCGCGTGCCAACTCCAGCGCAGACAAGAAACAGCGTACATGGACAAGGGCGGGCCTGGGGGAAAAAGAAATGGCGCGAGACGACAGATAATGGGCGAGAGAAGCGGGCGAGGGCGCGACGGCCGCGTCAGCCGACGAAGCGCCTGGCAAACTCGTCGTAGAGCTTGGGGCTGATTTCGTCGCTGCTGAGGCCCTCGACCTCGAGCAGGACGCCCTTTTTGGCGTAGTGCTCGAGGAGCGGCTCGCTGGCCTGCATAAAGTTGTGGAAGCGGGCGCGGTAGATGTGCTCCGAGTCGTCGGGCCGCTGGACGAGGGCGTCGCCGGTGACGTCGTCGCGGCCGGGGACGCGGGGCGCATTAAAGCTGGTGTTGTAGACGCGGCCCGAGGGCTCGTGGACCCAGCGGCCGGCGATGCGGTCGAGGATGACGGAAAAGGGCGTCTTGATGGAGACGGCCAGGTTGATGGGGACAATGGCGTCGAGCGTCGTGGCCTGGGCGGCGGTGCGCGGGTAGCCGTCGAGGATGAAGGAGGCAGAGGGGTCGTCGGAGGCCTGGGGCGTGAGCGGCGGCGGCGCGGTAGAGGCAGGAGGAGGCTCGCCCGAGATCCACGGCTGCTGGGGCGGGAGGCGGCCCGTGTCCATGACGGAGGAGAAGGACGAGGGGCTGCCCAAGGCCGTCGTCGCCTCCGAGGAGAGAGTCATGAGGTCGGGGGGGCCTTGGCCTCGGAGCCAGCCGCGGTGGCGGAGTTCGCTCGAGATGAGGCGTAGCATGAGGTCGTCGGCGACGAGGCCGCCCGTCTTGATCTTGTTCTCGGCCATGATGCCTGGGCATGGTTAGCGCTCCAAACGTGTCCGGCTCTCGGGGTATCGCTCACCAAGGGGCGTCCGGTTCTTGACATTGCTGCGCAACAAGTCGCCGGTGCTGACCGACTGCAGCTGGGGGAAGCGCTTGAGCAGGCGCTCGCTCTGGGTGCCCTTTCCGACGCCGGGCGCGCCGACAAGAATGACGCGCGCGGCGCGTTTGAGTTGCATGTCTGTCCCCGAGGACTGGGGGCGTAGCGTTTCTTGTTTATGGAGGCGGGCGACGACGCCGCTGGGTGCCGAGCAGGGGGTGAGGAAGCAAGCAAGCAAGTGCTCTGAAGATATCACGACGATCCGCTCTGGTGGAAGTGAAGTAGAGACGAAAGCCCCGCCGATGGAAAAGAGAATGGAGAGTGTAAAGGATGTATATGAATAAAAAGTATGGGACGAAGTATAACAGCCACAGAGGGTCGGAGGCGTCGGAGGCAAAGACAGTAAAGATGCAGCGGCGCGTGTGGCGGGCTTGTTGGCTGAGTGCGAGGTGACGGAGTTGGGTGAGGGCCGCCGCTGCTGCTGCTGCGCTGCTCCTGCTTGCAATGAAACTTGTTGAGCGCGGGGAGGGTGACGAACGAAAACAGTGGGGTTTGCAGTGGTTGAGCGGGGGCGTGGCCGAGGCATCCGTTCTAGGCCAAGGCTTTACAGTACAGTAGGGCTGGCGGCCTGTGATTGGCGGCGGCATGTGACTGGCAGGGCCTGTGATTTAGGGGTCTGTTTGTCTTGGCCGATAAGAGGCCCAGGCCCGGGCCAGAAGCGCATTATAAAGGGAGTAGTACCCAGTTAGGAGGAACAAGCGACCAACGGGAGCGTGACGGACCATATTCAAACTCTTCACCAGGTCAAACAATCCAGACAAACACTATAAGCAACCCAGCACTCGCCGTGGCCCCCTCGACTAACCGGAGGGAAGGAAGAGGTCGGAGCGGAGCGACTGTTTGACCGGAGGGAGATGTGTGAGCGGAGCGAGATTGTTTGAGCAGGATGCGAGCCGAGGTGGAACCGACTATGGCTATCGAATCTCGATAGTCTAAGATTTATATAGAAGCCGAATTAGAAATAAGGTGACTGTGACATGCGACCGGAGGGAGCATTGTGTGTATGACGGAGTCACGCATACCCCGGGCCCCCTATTCTCTTAAGTTTAGTATATAGGGGGCCCACGGCCGAAGGCCACACCCTACGTTTAGTCACCTTGCGTAGCTTGAGTGATGTACTATAGGAAATGGAGGGGGACGGAATGAACGGGTTGGTAAGACTTAGGAGCGAGAGGCGGGAAGGTTTTATATAAAGGAACTTCGTACTATGCAGCATTGTAGGATCCACATTTAGCTTAAACGGTTTAATCACTTCCACATACTCGACTAAGGACGGGCGAGGAGGAACACATAAAGCGGACGCGCCCTAGCAAAGTAACCGTCGAGACGACCTAGACTGCCTTTTCGTTTTAACTCCGTGAGGACTAGGTACGCAAGTGCGTCAAGGCTTTTCTAAGAGGAAAGGGACGTGATCCAGGGTAGGTATCTATCCGGGCACGGCACGGGACAAACAAAAGTCCGGAGGACACTGCTTAAGAAAACAACAGGGTCAGTCAGCTGACCTCGCGCAGTGGTTACTGCAGAGACGCGACACGTCCAACACCTCTTGTTGCATCCGTGGGGCAGGAGCACCTACGGTAATCATCATCTCGGCACCCACCGATCAGGCAGGTCTAGACCGCAGCTCGTCAGCACCCGGCGGTGCTTTTTTTGGCCCTTGTTCTTGCTTTAGCAATGGAGGCCGCGCAGGACCTTCCACAGCCCTCTTTTCCGCGGGTGGCGGAGAGTTTGTCGGCTCTGTCCGAGGAATTCTCACGGTGTCAAAACCTGCCGGCAGTCGATAGTGGTCTTCGACTTACACAAGCGCTTGAAGCGATACGAAATGATTTGCGGTCTGAGATGCGCATAATGCGGAATGAGATGCAGACAATCAGCAGGAAGCTAGACGGCTTAGACCACAAAGTAGATGGTTTGGATCGGAAGATCACGGTCTCGTAAGTCGAGTCGTGCGTTTTCTTCTCAGCATCGGTTGCTGACCTCTTTCCTGTAGGAACCGGAACGCAGTGGTCCGGGCTCGGAACGGCACGGTTGTCCGCGGAGACATGGACTTAGTGCCCTTGCACAGTGTTCTTACGGGTGAAGTGATTAACGGCTTTCCCGACGACGTGGATCGGTTGCAGCAAATGCATGGTGAGCTAACGCCCCCGGACCTTAGAGTGCCATGCTCACTGCTTGCATAGCGCGAGACGTGGACCAGTTGCTGCGCCACCTAGGGGAACCTGTAACAGGCTCTGCGGCGGAGAAGAAGCGGAACTTAAGGTTTGCGATAGGACTCGTGATACGGGAGTAGTAATGCTTTTGCTTTACATCTTTTTTTTAGCTTATAGCATAGTATAGCAGTGGAGGATTACCTTCCGTTTAAGGTTATAACGATAGCTTCTTTTTATAGAAGACATATAAATACATAACACTTATAGCCTACCTTATAATCGTACTTATAGCCACCCGGCTACCACTAAACGTAACATACTAAGTAGACACCTTAAGCGTTTATAAGGGAATTTATTGCCCGGCTACTACTCTTAGCTTAAGCCTTATAAGGCATTTCTAAACTATAAAAACAATCCCCTTAAAGGGAGGTGCGACCGTGCCGAAAGTACGGGCGTAAAGAGCAGCGAGCTTATAGCAAGCGTTACGTTTACTATCCTTAATTTAGTTAATCGTTTATAAGATAGGAGAACTAACTAAAGAGGAATAAGCGTCTTATAAGAGCGCGTAATAAACTAAGTATTAAATTCTTATAAGAATAAATAGTTTAAATATTACTTATACCTTAAGCACTTATTATAGCTATAACTAAAAGGAGTTTATTTAAGTAAAGTAAGTTTATATAAGTAAAGCAAGCTAATTAAAAGTTAATAAGATATAAGCTAAAAGCGAACTCTTTTAATAGTACGGAGTTATTACTACTTATAGCCCTTTATACTTTTAAATAAGGGGCTATAAGTAGTAATAACTCCGTACTATTAAAAAAGTTCGCTTTTAGCTTACGTCTTATTAACTTTTAGTTAGCTTACTCTGCTTATATAAACTCGCTTTACTTAAATAAACTCCTTTTAGTTATAGCTATAATAAGTGCTTAAGGTATATATAGTATTTAAAATATTTATTCTTATAAGGATTTAATGCTTAATTTATTATATGCTTTTATAGAACGCTTATTCCTTTTTAGTTAGTTCTTTTATCTTATAAACAATTAACTAGATTAAGGATAGTAAATATAATACTCGTTATAAGCTCGCTGCTCTTTATGCCTATACTTTTAGCACGGTCGTACCTTTTTAAGGTAATTTTTATAGTTATAAAAGAGGCCTTCGGTAGTAATTAGTTTATCTTTTTTTTATAAACAGGGTTGCTTTATTATCTTAGTACCCTTTTTATAAACGGTGTAGATAAGTAAGTCGTGTTTAATATCTAAGTAAATATAATATATAATAAGTATATATGTTATATATATTACTTAAGTGCTATAGTACTACGTATATAACTATAATAGTAAAATAAAGGTATCGTAAAATATGTCTTTACTATCTATATTAGGTTTTTAATATGTTGTGTTTATAATATTAAGTATGTATATATCCCTTATACGTATGTTTAATATGTATTATATATACTTATCTCCTCTTTAAGTAAGGTTGTTTATATTAAGTTTATTCCCTTTACTCTTTTATATATAGTATACTATTACGGAGTAAACAAAGGCTAATATAGAAGTGCTATTTATAGTATTATAATAATAAGCTATAAAGAGCCTGCTTATATATAGCAGGTCTATATTTATATATACGGACTCGGCTTTTTTTATATAATAAGACTTAAGCTATAGCTTAAGTCCTTATAACCCTATAAGTTAAAGACTTTAATATAATGCCTCCGCTTCTTATACCGCGCTATATAGTTCGGAGCTATTATAAGGGGCTACTAGCTATTATAAAGCGCTGCCCGGTCCGCGGCCTAGTAAGCGCTAGACTTACGTTATAATAAGTAAGGCTATATAATAATAAGTTTAATAGCCTTACCTACCGCCGCCGCCCGCCCTTAATTAAGCAGCTACTTATTAAAAGGCCTATCTACTTATTAAGCGGGCATATTATCCGCCTTTAATAGCTTAGCGGCGTATTAAGCGGCCTACTTACCGTCGCGGTATTCCGCGCCTTAAGTTAAGGACTAAGGGGTATAAATACCCCGTCCTTCCGCTTTTAACTTTCCTTTCCTTCCTCCTCCTTTTAAACTAGCAATAACTATAGTAATAGTAATAGTAATAATAGTAGTAGTAATAGCGGTAGTAATAGCAATAGTAATAATAATACTATAAGTATCGCCCTCCGGTATATAAAGTAAATGCCTTTAAGCTAACTTTTATAAAAATAATATATCGTTTACATTATTAATACTTATATCGGAGCTCTTTAATAATATCGAGCTTAAGTGCCGTACCTATACCGCTACCGCCGCTTATATCGCCACCGCCTCCTTAGCTATACTTATACTTATAATACCTTTATAAATAATTATACTATCGCCGGCCCTTATAACTTTACCCCTTAGTAGCCCCTTTACTACTTTTAAGACCGCTAGGTTAAGCGCTATAAGTCCGCTCCCTTAAGTATACTATCCTTATACTAACCTATAACTTAATATAAGCGGTAAGTATTGCCCGGCGCCGCTTATAATAAGTCTTATATACGCTACTTATTAAGCGGCTATGCTTATTATAAGTAAGTAGGTTGCTTTAATAGTAGCTACTTTGCTTATACTTATATTAGCCGCGCTTATAAAGCGGCTTTAGCTATCCTTACTACTATTAAGATAGCTTAAAAGGCTAACCTTAATAGTAAAGCGGTTAAGGCGTAATTAAAAGCCGCTTGCTACGCCCTACGGCGTAAGGATAAGGGGATAGGGCGCGGACTAATTACCGCCGGTCGGGGCCGGTACTGCGGACTAATTACCGCCGGTCGGGGCTAGTACTACGGACTAATTACCGCCGGTCGGGCCGGTATAACGGACTAATTACCGCACGTAAACGTATATAGGGGTTTAGAAATAGTAAAAAGCTTATCTATTTCTTAAAGGCATAGCTAGCTACTTTATACTTAGTTCTCTAGGCTAATTCTAAGGATCTTTAACTATACTATTCGTAGTACGTAGAGTAAACCGTAGATATCCTTATAGAATCGCCTAATAAACTAAGTATAAGCCCGGTTAGAAACACTATAGACTATAGTCGGGGAAATCCCCTAAATATCCTTAGATATCCCTTAGAAATCGCGGTAAGGTTTATCCCGTGTTTTCTAAGGTGCTTCCGTAGTTAGAAACGGGTCGAACTATAGTTAGGATATCCCGCGGAAATCCCTAGAAATCCCTTAAAGATGCCGGCGGAATCCGCTTAATAGTTTCCACGGTGTCTCCTATAGTTAGATACGTCGTGAACTATAGTCGGGTAGGCTCCTAACTATCCGTAGTTATGTCCCGGAAACCTTAGCGGGGTCCGACCGGTGATGTTCGTCGTATCTCCTTAAGCGAGCCTTCGTAGTGCGTGCTCCGGGCGTTCCCGTCGCGGGGTTCTGTAGGGCTTCCTTAGGAGTAGAGTAAGGAGTCCGGGCGTGGCCGTCTAGATTCCGTAATACCGCCGCCGCTGCTTATTATTACTTACGCTTACTTAAGCGGATAGGCTATATACTTAAGTAAGTCCCCCCCTCTTTTTCTTCCTCCCTTCTTATTATACTTATTATAGCGATTAGTGCTAACTATCCTTAGTTAAGAATACCGCCTTTATAGCGCTATTAGCGGTGCTTTTATCCGTTCTTATTGCCCTTATCTTAGCCGTCCGCACTACTTGTAGTAGCGCTAGCTTTATTGTGCCTGCCGCTGCTGCCGCCTTATTTAACCTTTTCGCCGCCGCCGCCGCTTAAATATCTAAGCTAAAAGGCCGTCTTTATGCTTTAAAGGCCGCCGCCGCCGTCTTTAAGAAGGAGGGGGAGAAGGAGGAGGGGGAGGATAAAAATAATAATAAAGAAGAGACTAAAGATAAGGATAAGTAGCGTAGGCCTTAATCGCTTAAGCTAAGTAGCTTAAAATATAACTTCTTTTCCCCTCTTGCTTTAAAAAACGCTATAAATAATAAAAAAGCTAGTATTACTTTTTATTTCCGCTTAAAGGGGAGCTGCTAATCGCTAGGCCTATTATTCTTATTTACCGGCTTATAAAAGGCTTTAAACTTATTTAAAGTATTAGCGCCTATAAGCTCTTATATAAGCTCTTAAGTTAAGGTTTAAGTAGTTACGCTACTTAATAAGCACCTCTTACTACTTACCCTTACTTACTATTAAAAGCTTATATATACTTAGTTTAGTAGTATGTAACTAAATAATTATTTATTTAAAGCTAAAGAGAAAAGGGGGAAATCTTTATTTAAGCTATATAGCTTTATACTTTATAAAGGTCGCTTAAGTAGCTTATACTTAAGTTAAGTTTAAGTTAAACTTAGGCCGAGTTTAGGTAAAGTCTTATATAACTTTAGCTATATATTAGCCTAACTTTAAGTCGTTCGCTATAATATAATTATAGCTCTTTTTATAGTATAGCTTATAATACTATCCCCCTTTTAAGCTATCGCGTACTAAGGTATATAATATCGGCGCCCTGCCCCCTTACTTTATACTTAGTATTAATTAGTATAGTTATCCTTATCGTGCTTACGATTATATACTAACGCCTCCTTTAAATAACGTTATATTAAGGCGTTAGATACGTTATACGCTTACTTATCCGCGCCGCTATATTATCCTTAATAGCGTTAAAGCGGTATAACATATCTCCTCCGCTTACCGCTAATATTAGTGCTTAAGGCACGTCTTTCCTACCCGCCGCTTATAGTCCTTAAGTATAAATACCCTTCCTCTCTCCTTCTTCCTCTTTTCTCTTTTTTCCTTTTTTAATTACTAATCTACCTACGCGCGCGCCCCTTCTTATAATAGCTTCGCCGCGCCGCGCCTTAATATATTTACTATAACCCCCCGGCTTTTATCTCCCGCTATATCGTAAGTATTTACTTATCTAGCGCCTCTTAGCACGCTTAGTAATTATACGCTACCGCTTTTATATTAGTCTTCGCGCCCGCTATTATCGCTTAGTAAGCGGAGCATAATATATAGCACTACTATATAGCGCCCCCCTTACCTTATATATATCGGACGTATAGTATCTCTTAACGCGGATACTTAATATAAGGCTTACTAAAATTAAGCCTTGCCCCGCGCTTATAATTATTTTACTTATACTTATACCGGATCGCGCTATTTACTTATACGTCCCCGTTCTTAGACTATATACGATATAAAGCTAACGCGATATTAGTATACTAGCGATATAGTCGCCGCTATAAACGCGCTTTAAGATTATACCTCTTAAAGGACGTTTAAGGATTACCGTACTAACCCGTATATACGTTCTCCGATCTTTAATAAACGCTAGCTAAAAGGATATTACTAATAATTACTATAATATACGGAGTTAGCTTATACTACTACTATAGCGCGCTAGGCCTAAATATACCTTAACGTTTAAAGTTAATTTATTAGTATTAGCGGGTAGTAAGTAGTTTACTTTAATTAAGTCGTAGTTCTTTATATATCTTATCTATATCTACTTTATATCTTATTATATCTTATTATATCTTTTATCTATCTTATTATTATCTATACTTAGTATGCGTTTATAGCGTGTCCTCTTTATACTTATCGTTTAAAATCGTCTTAATATCTATTAAGCATAGCCCGAAACTTCCTCTTATTTTTCTTAGTTTTCTTACTTTTCTCCGCTACTTCCTTTATTTTATCCTTTACTCCTTAGCTTAGCTTATTATTATCTTTTTACCTTACCCTTATTATTCTTTATTACGTTACTATACCGTCCTTTAAATTCCTTTAAGACGATTATATCTTAAAAGTCGCTAATTAGTTACTATATTAAGTTAGTATACTTATACTACTTTACTAAAACTTAGCGCTATCTCCCCTTTTTAATCTATCTTTACTAAGCTTACTTAATCTTCTTTATAACATACTTTAGTTTATCGTCTTCTTTAATTACTAACGGTAGTTAGTAGTCGTTAACTACTTAGCTAAGTAAGGGGTTATTCGCTATATAGTAAAGGAACTTTATATATAGTCTTTTATATACCCTCCTTAGTATATTAAGTTTTACTATATATAGGCTAACTACCTTTATTATAGTATACTTTTAGTATAGCTAGTTAAGCTTTTAGTAAGGCCTATCCGTAGTATACTTCTTTATATTTAGCTATACCTTATTGCTTACTTAAAGTCTTTCCGCCGGCGTATAAGACCGGTTTACTATCTCCTTTTACCTTACTTATAACGCGGCGATCGCTATTTAAAGGAAGTTAGCGACTTTTTTTATCCTTTATATAAGGCTTTATACGCTCTTTATATTTAGCGTAAGCGGTCCCTCCTTTTATATAATCTAAATCGGCTTAATATCGTACTTATATATAGCGAAAAAGAGGCTTATACTTATTATTAATACTACCCGATTATTAAGCGCCGCTTAAGCGTAGGGTAGCTATGCCCCTTAGTTATCTTACTTATAGTAAATATATACGCAGAGGTATGCTTATACCTTTTAGTTCGCGCGCTTTATTGCTTTATTAATTTATAGGTAGTAAGCTAAACTTAGTTTCTTTTAAACCCCGGTCTATTAGCAAAATTCCTTTTAAAATTACCCTATTTAGTTCGTCCTTTAATTTAAGACAATAGATTTTAGCATTTTATAAAAGCGGAAGTAGGATTATAAAAACTTAGTAGTATATACTACTACTTTTATCGTTAGTATTGCTTTTAAAGTTATTGCTTTTATTAGCTAGTCCGTTATTACTTAAAGGTTTTAGGAGCCCTTAGTCCTTCTTAGCGGTAGGTTAACTATAAAGTTTATTATTAAGTATATAAACGGTAATATAAAAGGCGGTAATAATTAAAAAAGCCCTTTTTAAAGTTGCTTTTAAATATACCTCTTACCGCACGGCCTATAGTTTGCGATAAGCCGGCGTACTATTAACGACTAACCTAGCTAAAAAAACTCTTAAGCTAGTATTATAAGCGTCCCCTCGCGCCTTAAGTATCTTACCGCTATTAAGTTATATATTCGCTAAGTAATTAATACTTAAAGCTCGTTTAGCTTTTTATCCTCCCCCTCCTTAAGGTATTAAGCCTTACTTAATACTTAAAGTCGGTTTTTAAAGCAAAGGCGCCCTCTTATATTAATTATATACTTACTTACTTAAACCTTTAATTACTATTTTAAAGTAAGCGACCGGTCGCTATTCTATACTACTTAAAATACTACTTCGTACTCCTTATCCTTTCGCAATATCGCTATCTACCGCTTTTATATCTCTTACTTATTAAATATATAAGCTAGTTATACTTATTCCTTAAGCGTATCTTAGTTTAAGTTTAAGTTAAGTTTTAGCTAAACTCCGCCTTTATTCGCCTTACCTTTATCTTAAGGTATAAGGTCGTTTACTTTACTTATATAAGCGATTAACCCCGCGTCCTTTCTCTTTTTTTATATTATTGCGATAGTACGCTCTTTTTATACTAATTATCGCGGGAGGTTTATATACTTACTACTAAGGGGGACTTAATATCCTATTAATCGCGCGCTATCTAAGATTATCTATACTACGTATCTTATTTCCCTCTTATTAGATACCCTTTCCGGCTTATCTTAATTATAGCACGATAAAGCGTTAAGTATTACCGCTAACCTCCTTAAGCGGTACTTTAATATAAAGTTATATAAGGCAAGCTTTATTACTTATTTACTTTACCTCTCGTTTAACTTCCTTTTTATTATAAAGTACTTTAAATTCCCGTAATCTATTAGCACTATAAATACTAGCGTATTACGTAACTTTGCCCCTTAAAAGTTTAAGTATTATATAATTATAAGTAACTCCTTATCGTAGATTAAGTAGTTATACTTTACTACGTTAAGTTATTTTAAGAAAAAACTTATTAAGTATTATATCTTATCTAGTCTTACTTATATTAGCACGCCGCTTATTACGTACTTAAAGCAGTCTGCCTTTAAGTATATTTCCCTTTTAAGGTTATATAGCTATAGTATTAGCGCGTTATAAAATGCCTCTTAAATAAACTTAAACGCGGCTTAGTGCTTATTAGTTTATAAGAACGTTATATTCTTTTTATAAAAGCCGTTTAAGTATTATAAGGCCTTAGCGTAAAGCGGGATAAAGGTATAGTAGTAATTTATAAACTTAAAGAAGCTCCGAACGCCCTTTATATTTCTTAGCGCTTACTATATTTAAATAGCCTAAATCTTCTCTAGGTTATACTAAACCTTACCTTTAGCCTACATAATAAAACCTAAGTACTTTACTTTTTTTATTATAAAGTCGTATTTTTATAGGTTTAATATAAGGCCTGCCTTTTATAACTTTTTAAGCACCTTTACTACCTTATCTTAATAGTCGCGGAGCGACCTTAATAAGTAAATTAAGACGTTATCTATATATGCTATAATAAACTTATAAAGATAGTCTTTTAGCACTTAGTTAATATAGCGTTAAAAGGTAGCCGGCGTTTTTATAAGGCTAAATAAGCATACTTACTATTTAAATAGTCTAAACCTTATTTAAAAGGCCGTCTTAAACTCGTAGCCCTCTATAATTTTAATCTTATAAAACGCTATAATAACGTTAAGCTTTATAAACTAACGTGCCTTTATTAGTGTCCTTAGCGTTTCTATAATTAATAGTAGTATATACCGGTCCCTCTTTATAATTATGTTTAAAGCCTAGTAATTATAGTAAAAGCATAGTTAGCCGTTAGCCTTTTTTATAAATAATACTAGCGCCGCGGCTACTAAACTGCTTAAGCGGATAAGGTTCGCCTTTAGTAGCTCGTTTAAAGTCTTTTAAAGGACGAGGAGTTCTTCTTTTAATATATTATAAAGGGGCCCTTATAATAATAGCGGCTCCTTACTATTCTTATTTAAGGTAAGATAGATCTTATAGTCTATGCTTAGTTAGAATAAGGGCTACTTAAGTGCTTTTATAGGTGCGAAAAGGTCTAAATAAGCTTATAGTGCTTAAGTTAAGATATAGTCTGCTAGGTTAACCGGCGTCTTTAGCTAAAGGGCCCTCTCTACGTCTTTTATTATTACTACCCTTATATTAAGCGCTCGTTGTCGCCCCCGGTTATCCTTTTAGGCCCTTTCCTATTAGCACTCCGCCGCGAAGATAAAGGCGCTTACTAGCTTCGCCTCCTAAATATTCGCGATTTTCGCGGCTTCTTTTAATCTTTAAAGGCCGATTTAAATCCCCGCTTTTCCGTGCCGGATTTAATCCCCCTTAGTATTATAAACTACCTTATTCTTCTTTATCTATAGTCTCCTTAAGAATATATCGTAGCTTAACTCCGGTACTATATAGGCGAACGTCTATTTTAAATGCCTATTAATCTCTATCTTAAACGCTATAATCCCTTTCGTTTAAAGCATTAGTACGTCTTTTAAGAAAAGCTATAGTAGCCTCCTTATTTTATCCGTAAAGAGTATTTATAGCCTTATCGCTACCCCCTTACTTACTATAGCATAGCAATTATAGCTTATATTTATAAGTGCGTTAAGCCCCTTCTTTTTATTAATACTAACCTTAAGCAGTATAAGGTTTAGCATAAAGTGCTTCTTTATTAACTTTTAAGCCGTCTGCTATTTCTCTTTCTCTTTTAGCGCTTAACTTTACGCTAAGGTTCCTCGTTTCTTAAATCGGAATCTACTTTAGTTACCTCCTTAGTTATAGCTACGGCTACTTATAAGGTTCTTTCTTTCTTCTTTTTATAAAAGCGGGCGATATGCCCCGTTATCCTATAAGCGAAATACCTCCGTATATCGGGCCGGCTTTATCCTCCTCCTAGCTAGGTTATAGCGTTAATTTTACTTATTAAGGTATTACCCTTTAAGTCTCTTTAGTCTTAGGTTATATAAGAATAGTACTAATAGCATAGGCTAACTAAGTGCGGGGAATGCGCTAAATAAGAAGCCCCGCTTTTAGTCCCGACTTAATAAGTAGTTAACAGGCCCCCGTAACTAAAGCTAAAAGACTCTCCTTTTTATAAGCTTTAGTCTTATAATAAAGTAAGTAGCTAAGCAATACTATAACTTATCGTACTATCTACTATCTTTACTACTTAATTAATAGTACTACGAGACTATCTCCTTATAATTTTTAAAGCTTCCCTTTTAAATTACTTAGTAAAGATAGTATTAGTAAAGGGATCGCGAAGCGGTGCTAAACCGGCGCGGCGAAGCTAACATAACTTTAATTAAGGCTTATAAGTGCAAGAGATTTATTTAGATAACGAATCCGATTAAACACCCTCTATACCTAGGATAATAAAAGTACCGTTAAGAATATCCTTATTAATAGGTGCTCGGTCCCCGCTACTTCGAGAAAAACAGAAGGCCTTTTAAAGCTATATCGAGGAACTAAAGGAGACTTAACGGTTATAAGAGCGTATCGCATAGCTTAAAGAGGAAATACGAGAAAAAGGAGGCTTACTCCTTAATTAATCGAAAAGGCGTTACCGGTCGGACTCCCTTAATTCGGCAGCTAGTTAAAGTAGCGAGGTAAAGCTTAAAAACATTACTTAGTTAGCTTAACTAACTAATTCTTAAAAACGACTTAACTAGCTCTATAACTTAGAGGATACGTTTAAAGCTATACCCCGACGATTCCGCTAAGACGACGTTAAAATCCTATTTATAGTAGATTATATATATACCGATTATAAGGTAAGATAGCGCCGATACCTTAAGGAATAACCGCCGATTAATTAAGAATAATATAGCGTAAGCTAAATCTATTTTAAGGAATAGATACTTATACTTATTAAGGATATAGTAAATAAAGAAATACTTTTAGCAACGTAGCTAAAGAACGCTTAGCAGCGAGATATATAGTCTTTACTAAAGTTTAGCCTTTACTTTAACTCTATTAAACGGTATTTCGAGCGGCTATTAAAGTAAATATAGTTATTAAGGTTCTTTGCTAAGTTACGACTAAAGCTTCGGGAGTAACTTAACCTCCACTTAATACCTATTTATAAGTATAGTAAAGAAGAACTAGTCTAGGTAGCTTAACGCTATTAAGACGCTATAGATAGTAAGAAACGCCGTTTAAGTATAAGCTTTAGATTAGGATAGCGTAGAATAAGCTTAAGATCCTCTAACTAAGGAAATTCTAATTATAAGAGAGGCTATAGTAGATAGTAGTCGGGAGGTTCTCGCTATTAAGATACTACCGATACCTTAATAATAATAAGGGGAGACTTACGTTTAGATACCCCTCGATATAGCCGCGGCCGAGGTCGTAAAAAAGGCTAAGGCTAAGGCCGAGGCTTATCTTAAAACTAAGGGGTTATCTATTTTAAATATAATAAGCTAGGTTATTATATAAATAAGTATACCTCGGCTTTAACTATAAATACCTTAGCGAATACCTTATATATTAAAGCCGCTTTATAAGGAAACGCTTAAAGGCTAAAGTAAACGCCTCTCCTCTAGCTACGTTAATACCTTAAGGGGAGCTATTATAAACTCCTATAGTGCTATTAAGGCGAAACCCTATTAATACGAAGGTATACTTAGATACTTATAGTATAGTAGACTTAGTAAATATATATTTCGCACGTTAATAAGGCTTACTATAAGTCTTACTATCGTATCCTAAGCTCTTAAGACTAAGCGATAGTTAAGTAAATAACTATAAGGTCTAAGAGGTTTTAATAAGAATTACTAATATAAGAGGTACCGAAAAGATAATTACTTAGTATTATATCGGTACTAATAAGTTAATGCCGAATAACTATATTTTAATTTTATAGTTAACTACGGTAATTACGGATAAGAAAATCCACATTATTCTATAGAAAAAGCAATAGTAGTTTAAGCACTAAATTAGTAGCAGCACCCTACGGAGTCTACGAAAATTCGTAAAGGATTGCTAAAACGAGGCCCGTATCTATATAATTGCTACCGACCTTAAGTTAATTCCGTTACTAGATAAGGACGACGATAAAGGAATTCCGGAGAGAGAATAAACCGAGATACTACTAACTTTATACCGATTTAAAGACGTATTCTTAGCAAATAAGTCTAACCTATTACTAATTAAGAAAGGAATAGATTACGTAATTAACTTAACTTTTAGCGTAAAACTACTCTTTAAACTAATCTACCCTTTATCCCGCAACGAATTATAAGTATTAAGGGACTAGATTAATAACTCTATAAGACGTAGCATTATCTAGGAATTATAAAGCTTAGTAAGCGTACTAATTCTTTTTATCCCGAAAAAGGACGGCAGCCTTTATCTTTATATAGACTACCGGGGACTTAACCGCGTTATATAGAAAAATCGGTACCCTTTACCTCTTATTTCGGAGATCCTTAACCGCTATTAAGGAGCTAAATTCTTTTCTAAGATTAATATTCGAAACGCATACTAGCGTATCTATATAAAAGAAGGCGATAAGTAAAAGATAGCCTTTTAATTACGCTACGGACACTTTAAATACCTTATTATGCTATTTAGCTTAACTAACGCTCTAGCTACTTTTTAAAGCTATATTAATTAAGCGTTAAAAGGCCTTATCGATACTATTTATATAGTATATCTTAATAATATTCTTATCTTCTTATAAACGGAAGAAAAATATACTAAACACCTTTAATAAGTTATAAAAAGGCTATACGCGGCGTAACTATTTATAAAGCTATTTAAATATATATTCTATTAGTAATTAATCGAGTTCCTTAGTTTTATTTTATTAGTTAATAAGATATTAGTAAATCCTTAACGGGTAAAAGCAATCGCTAAATAGCTAGCACTTAATACTTATTAAGATATTTAAGTCTTCCTTAGGTTCTATAACTACTACCGTTGTTTTATCTACCGCTACTCCTATATAGTAGCACCTCTTACCGCACTATTAAAAGGTAGTAGTAATAGTAAGAAGCTAAGGAGAGTAGACCTAAACGCGACCGAATTTATAGCGTTTTAGTCCTTAAAAGACGTATTTACTAATATACCCTTACTTTAATACTACGACTTAAAGAAGCATACTTAAATTAAAACTAATATATTATAATATATAATAGCGGGCATTTTATCCTAGCTTAACAATAAGGGTCGCTACTACCTAATTATATTTTAGTTAAGAAAGTTTACTAAGGCTAAGTTAAACTACGGAGTCCCGGATTAAGAACTATTTACTATCATAGAGTTATTTAAATATTAGCGATACTATATTA
>JAPEBW010000233.1:0-70351 GCA_027405785.1 Ophiocordyceps robertsii
TAAGATAATATAGCAGATATATTTACTAAGGGATTAGGTTTTATATTATTCGATAAATTCCGAAGTTTACTAAGAATTAAAGAGGTTATAATATAAATTCCTATAATAAAGGTTTTTTGCTATTTCTTACTTTTTTTAGCTTTCCTCTATATAACCTAAGGTGTTTTCACTTATATAAAGGTTTTCCTTAGATAATAAAAATAAAGAGGTTTTACTTAAAATTATAGTAAGTTTTTCCCTTTAAGAAAGATTAAAAGCTTTAAGTTTTTTTATATAAAATAGGTTTTCTTAAGCTATAAACAAAAGAATTTTTCCTTATTTAATGGTTTTTTACTCCACTTTAGTTAGTATATCTAAAGCGCACTTATATACTATAAGTACCCTTTAAGAGAGGCTATAAGGGAGTAAAATATACTCTCCCGCAGCCTATAGGCCAAATACAGCATAAATAACATATAACATAAATACGCTGAAATATACATTGAATCCGCTATACAATTCTACATACTATATATATTTTCTTATATTGTTCCACCTACACATAAGCAAGATATAAGCAGATTAGGAAGAGGTGTATGTAGAGACTATATGCATAATCCGTGCTAAGTCGCTACGCTACCTCGTATTCCTTGCGGGATTAATCCCTAGGTTTATAAATACAATATTGACCTAACAATAGCTATTAGCCCACTATGTATAACTGCGCTAGATAGGGGGCTCTTTTCTAAATCACTTAAGTTACTTATAGCTTGGGAATTGTCTATATAAGGAAGCCTTAGTCCCCCCTTTACCTTAGATAGATCATTAACCTTATACACACATATCTTACCTATTTCTTCACCTTTTCGCATACTCTTTACATCTCTATAATCCCCTTACTCGTAGCTACAAGCCTGCTCTCTTCTACACCTATTTGCTCCTTAATTGTATTTAGCGGGTAAGGAGCTAAAAGGCTTTAAGGTTGGCTTATTCTTATTTCTTTTATTTAAAGGATAATTAATTTATTTAAGTAATATTAAATTTAGTTTACTTAATTATAGAGGTTTTATCGTTTTATAGTCTATCTTTTCTTAGTATTTTAAAAGCAGATTGCCTTTTAAAAGGCGGTAGTCTTAGCTTAGCTAATTAAGACTTATATTTTATTTTGTTTAGCTTTATAAGCTATTACGGTATAAAACCTTAAAAAAGGTAAAGGAGATTATTAAACTAATATACTTAGTAGGCCGCGGCCTTTTCCGCTTTTATAGCCTACTTATCTTAATGTTTTATTATAAGTTTAGGTGCTTATTATTAAGGTTAGACTTAAAAGTTAATAAAAGCTTCTTATTAAAAAAATTATTATTAAGTATTTAACTTCTTATAAAATAAGTACTTACTCGTGTGATATAGTCGCTCTAACCTTAGTAGATATTAAAGGGATTTCTATTTAAATAGGTAAGAATTATTACTATTTACTACGCTTTATAGTATAAAAATAAGGGGATAAAGCGCGGACTAATTACTATTAATTAGGGCTAGTATTACTAACTAATTACTACTAGTTAAGGCCGGTACTATAAACTAATTACTATTATTTAAGCTAGTATAATAAACTAATTACTATATATAAATATATAAGGGTTTAAAAATAATAAAAAGCTTATTCTTTCTTTTAAGTATAGCTAGCTACTTTATACTTAGTTTTTTAAGCAAACTTTAAGGATATTTAATTATATTATCCTTCTATTAATTATTAGTATATAGATAAACTATAAATATCTTTGAAATATTACTAAATAAACTAAGTATAAGCCTAGTTAAAAACATTATAAACTATAGTTAAGGAAATCCTTTAAATATCCTTAGATATCTTTTTAGAATTGCGGTAAAGTTTATCCTATATCTTTTAAAGTGCTTTTTTAGTTAAAAATAAGCTAAATTATAATTAAGATATTAAGCGGAAAACCTTAAGTACCTCTTAAAAATACTAATAGAATCCGTTTTATAGCTTTTATAATATGTTTTATAGTTCAAAATATTATATATTATAATTAAGAAAGCTCTAAAGTATTTATAGTTATATATTAAAATCTTTAGCGGGGTTTTAACTAGTAATATCTTTTATATCTTTTTAGCAAACTAGTATAGCGCGTGCTTAAAGCGTTCCCGCCGCGGGGTTTTATATAGCTTCTTAAGAGTAAAGTAAGGAGTTTAAGTATTACTATATAAATTTTTATAATAACTCCTTTAAGTAAGAAAGAAAAGCTAATATCCTTATTAGTTTAAAGTATAAATAAAGTAAAAAGAGCGCTAAGTAATAGCTTTATAGTAGTATCTTTATATTATATTAATAGTAGACTGTTTTGAGCCTTTTAATAGTTTTTTCGGCCTATTTAATTAATAGCAGTTAAGTAGCTTAAGATAATATATAAGCGGCTTTATTATAAATTCTTATAACCTATTTAATTATATATCTTTATTTTATTAAGGCGACTAGTATATTTAGCTAAAGTTAGTAATAGGGTTTTTAACTCTTTTTTTAGAATACATTTAAGCGTTTATTAAATAATAAGAAGTCTTTAAGCTAAATAATATTCGTTTTTTATAGCGGGATATATTATAAAAGACTAGCTTATTTAGGCTTTATCTTATATTATTATCTTACTTACTTTTTACGCTGTTATTAATCCCCGCTAAGTTCTTTATACTACTTATTAGCTTTATAGGCCGCTTATAAGCGAGATATTATATTTTACTTCTTACTGCTATTATAGCTATCCCTTGCTTTTTATCGCTAGACTTTTTAACTTATTATTCTTTTTATATAGCGCTATTACGTATACTTTTCTACTTATTAATACGCGTTTAGCTATTAAAAAGGTATTAAAGTAAGCCTAGGTTATTTTTTTAATAATATTTAAAATAGTTAGTCTTAAGGTATTAAACGTTTATATTCTTACTTAAAAGCGGGTAATAAGGTCTTTAATAGCCTTAATACTTTATTTCTTACTCTTTAAGTTTTAAGAGTATTTAATAGTCTTAAAAAACCTCTTTATAAAAAAGGCTTTAAGGGTAAAAATATAAAGCGCGTAGTAAGTATAGCTAATAAAGCGGATATAAAACCTTAAGAACTTTATTGCTTAAAATAAAGTTAAGTTACGCTTAAATTCCTTAAAGGCTTATAAGTAAAACTTAGCGTAGTTTATAGCTAAGTAAAAACTCTTAATTATTATAATCTTATTGCTAAGGTATAGTCTTATAAAGCTAGGCGTATTTAGGATTATATTAGTTAATATTAATAGCTCTTATAAAATTAAGCGGCGGAATATATTATTATAAAATCTAAACGGCCGCGCTTAAACTCTTTACTTTACTTTTAAGGAGCCTTATAAAACCCCGCGATAAAAACGCTAAAAGCACGCACTATAAAGGCTCGCTTAAAGAGATATAATAAATATTACTAGTCGGACCTTACTATAGTTTTTAAGATATAATTATAAAGGCTTAAAAGTCTATTTAACTATAGTTTATAATATTTCTAACTATAAAAGATACTATAAAAAGTATTAAACGGATTTCGCTAGTATTTTTAGGGGATTTTAATAATTTCCGCGGGATATTTATTATAGAAATTAAACAGCTACGCCTAGACTCCTTACTTTACTTTTAAGGAGCCTTATAAAACCCTATAATAAGAACGCTTAAAGCACGCACTATAAAGGCTCGCTTAAAGAGATATAATAAACATTATTAATTAAACCCCGCCAAGGTTTTTAAGATATAGCTATAAAGGCTTAAAAGCTTATCTAACTATAGTTTATAACGTTTTTAACTATAAAAGATATTATAAAAGCTACTAAGCGGATTCTACTAGTATCTTTAAGGGATATTTAAGGATTTCCGTAAGATATCTTAACTATAGTTTGTTACGGAATTTAAACGGCTACGCTTAGACTCCTTACTTTCCTTTTAAGGAGCCTTACGGAACCTTATAACGGGAACGCTTAAAGCACGCACTATAAAGGCTTGCTTAAGGAGATATAATAAATATTACCGGTTAGACCCCGCTAAGGTTTTCGGGACATAACTACGGAGGGTTAAGAGCCTACTTAATTATAGTTTACGACGTCTTTAACTATAAAAGATACCGTAAAGACTACTAAGCGGATTTTGCTAGTATCTTTAAAGGGTATTTAAGGATTCCCGTAAGATATCTTAACTATAGTTTAACCCGTTTTTAATTATAAAAGCACCTTAAAAGATATAAGATAAACCTTACTACGACTTTTAAGGGATATCTAAGGATATTTAAGGGATTTTCTTAATTATAGTTTATAGTATTTTTAACCGGGCTTATACTTAGTTTATTAAGCGATTTTATAAAGATATTTATAGTTTATCTATATACTATAAGTAATATAGTTAAAGATCCTTAAAATTAGCTTAAAGAATTAAGTATAAAGTAGCTAGCTATACCTTTAAAATAAATAAGTTTTTTACTATTTTCAAACCCCTATATATATTTATATATAGTAATTAGTTTATTATACTAGCCTAACTAGTAGTAATTAGTTTATAGTACTAGCTTTAACTAGCGGTAATTAGTCTATAGTACCGGCCTTAACTAGCGGTAATTAGTCCGCGCTTTATCCTTTTATCCTTATATTATAAGGCGTAGTAAATAGTAATAATTCTTACTTATTTTAACGGAAATCCCTTAAATATCTACTAAGCTAAAAGCGACTATATCGCATAATTAAGTACTTATCTTAAAAGAAGTTAGATATTAAACGATATTTTCTTTAGTAAAAAGCTCTTATTAGCCTTTACGTTTAACCCTAATAATAAGCACCTTTTTCTTAACGCGCTTATAATAAAACTCTAAGATAAGTAAGCTATAAAAGCGGAAAAGGCCGCGGCTTACTAAGTATACCGGTTTAATAATCTCCTTTACCCTTTTTTAAAGTACTATATCGTAATAGCCTATAAAGCTAAATAAAACGTAAAATAAGTCCCGCTTAGCTAGGCTAAGACTACTATCCTTTAAGAGGCAATTTATATTTAAAATACTAATAAAAGATAAACTATAAAACGATAAAACTTATATAATTAAGTAAACTAAATTTAGTATTACTTAAATAGATCGATTATCCTTTAAATAAAAGAAGTAAGGATAGGCTAACCTTAAAACTATTTAGCTCCCCGCCCGCTAAATACCCTCCGGATCGAGCTTATAATAAAGTTACTCTTTTTTTAAGATAATAAGCTTAGCGGATATTTCTACTATATACTATTAATAAAGTTTAGCTTAAGGGCCTTAACTAAAATTCCGCCTTAAAAGATACTTAGTAGTTTCTTAGTTTAGTATTACTATTTAGCCTTATCCGCTATAGCCGCGCTAATTAAGGTATTTTTAAGACTTTTAATTAATAAAAAGAAGCCTTTTACGCTAATAGCCTTATAGTATACCGGATTCCGGGACGCGTATTAGATAAAAGGTTAAGCGCTTAGCGAGAGTATTAAGACTAAGACCTTAATAATAAGCGATAGAGACGCGGTAAGCGATACCCTTAGCAAGCTAAACCTATCTATACTTCGCGCGTAGATATTAAGACTAAGTATAGCCTTAAGCCCCTTAGTAGGAATAGTAATAATATTAAACGAATAATATTTTAGTCTTTTTTAAGTACTAAGAAAAGAAGATATACTTATTAAGCCCTAGGAAAAACCTTAATTATAAGCGAAGAACGTAAAAAGATTTAATCTATTAAGACCTTTAGAAATATCCTTTAATAAAGTCTAAGAAAACAATAAAGCTAATATATTTTAAGGAGTAGACCGTTTTATCGACTTTATCTACCGAAATACTAATAAAAGCGAGGCCTATATAAATAAATTAGTTATTTAACTACTATCTTTCTTTTAAGGAAAGGCGGTAAAATAGTATTTTAAGGACCTTTTAAAACTATAGTAAGAAGAACTTAGCGAGCTTAGCGTTATACTAAGCTAATAGATCTCTATCTTATAAAAACGGTTTAAAATCCGCTTAAATATAGCGATATAAGCACTTAATAAAGAGCATTTTACTATTAAGGATATAGTAATAAAATCCGACTTTAAGTCTTAAATATCGCGCTTATAATATAAAGCTTAGGCCGCGCTTTACTAGCTAGACTACTTAATTATAATAATTTACTAAAAGCTAGATATCTACTTATAAGAATCCTTATAATATTTCGTAAAAAACGGGGATATAAATAAATAGATTAATAAATACGAGGAAATTCTTTCTTACCTATAAGTTAAATATACCTAAGGATTTTAAAAGTACTTACTAATATAAAAGAAACAGGTTTAACTTATAGAAAAGTAAGGGCTAACTAACTATACCTTATACGCACTTAAAGGATAGTTTAAGACGTCTTAGCTATCTATTAAGGGCTCGCTAAGGCCGCGGGTTAGATTTATAAACCGCTTAGTAAAGGTAGATATATTATAGGCCTTATCGCGCTCGCTAAGTTAAAGGAGAAATCCGCTTAAATAGTTAAGAATATAAGCTAAGGTCCTCCGGCTTAAAAGAAAAGGAACCTTTAAAACTATATGCTTATTAATATTAAAGCTAAAGTAAGTATATCCCGCGACTAAAAAAAGAATTATAGTAAAGACTAATAACTATTTAAGGGATAAAGAGTACGAAATAAAAAAAGCTTAATTAAATACTAATAAAAGCTTAAAAGAAACCGCAATCTATACTATAGTAGACTTAGTATAAAAGGCCGATAAAGTATATAGATTTTATAGCGAAGCATTCCCCTTAAAGAATAAGCTTTATTAATATATTAAAGATAAATATCCCCTTAACTTTAACTAAGATATTACTATATAAAGATATAGCTTAGTATAGTAAGTAGTTATTTAAAAGCTATAAAGCGTTTAAATAGTTAAGGCTTCCCTTAATATCTAGCTATTAAACCCGGATAAACTATTACGATTTACCTATATATACTTATTAATCTATAGAAAAAAAGGGCCTAAAATAAGTATTAAAGTTTATACGGATATTAAAGTAAACTAAAGCCTTATCTAAGCCGACTTAGTAAAAACCTTTTAAGACGTAACTATAAACTCCTATTAACGAATTCCTATTTAAGGAGTAAGAAGAATAGCTACTATTAGATAAGTAGAATTTACTATATATATATTAAAAAGGCTAGATAGTAGCCTTATAATTATAAAAGTAAGGATCAGCGGTTAAATAGGAAAACGCTTAGCGTCTAATATATTGCTTAGCTAAGACTTTTTAGTTCCTTATTAAAAAGACCTTATTAACTTTATATTAGTCTTACGGATTAAGGCCTATAAAGGGATTAAAGCTAAAGTTAAGATAGTCTATCTAGGACTAGTAATATATAGATAAGTAATTTACTTAGTTATTATAACGATTTTAGCTAGTTTTAGCTACGCTTTACTTATATAAGTCTAAGCGCCGCCGTTAAAGTAGGATATAATATTTTTCCTTAATAACCTTAAGCTTGCCTAAATAATAATATAAGATTATAAAAGCTTTATAGCAATAGACTATTTTAAGGAACTACTAGTACTCCGCTAAGGCTAAAAAGTAAGGATAATTATAAACTTTAATAAGTAGTTTTAGCTATATAAAGAAGTCGATATTAGTACTTCTTTAGCAAAAGCCTTTATAGAGAATCCGGATAAAATAGACCCCTCTAAAGACTTCCTATAAAAAGATCTTATAGTAAACTATAAGCTTAAAATCGGCAAAACTAAGGACTTACTTAAACTTACTACTAATAAGGGCGTTTAGATCTATACTAAGGACTTAAAATATATATTAAAAGTTTAAAATATCCTTTAATCGTTTCCCCGGTTTTAAAAAGATAAAGGAGTAATATATATAAACGAATCTAAATATATACGCATTCCCTTAATAAAAGGATAGTAATACTAATAAGTTATATTAAGATTATACTTATTAAGCGATAAAGATAAGAAGGTAGTAAATACGATATTCGGCTAGCTAACCGCGTAAGGCCGATTAAAACGAGTTTATAGGCTAACCCCGTTTACGGTACCGGTATTTATAGTATTAAAGATAGTAAATAAAAAGGAAAAAGAATAAGTAGTTCTAGACTTATAAGGGATTAACGCTATTACTACCTTAAACGCTTACTTAATGCCCCTTAAAAGCGATATAATTAAACGCCTTTAAGGAAAGAAGTTTATTAGTGCGGTAGATATATAATTGTTTTTTTACTAGTTCTTAGTTTATTAAGACTACCGGGAAAGGTTTATAGTTATAAGCTATCGCGGGCTAAAAAGATTATTAATAATACTTATAGGCTTTAAGAACTCCTTAGTATATATTTAAAGGTTTATCGATTACGTTCTCTATAGATACTAAGAATACGCGGCGACTTATATTAACGATATTATTATCTACTTTAATATAGCTAAGGAATACCTTTAATATTTAAAGGCTATATTCCGCGCTTTTTATAACTATAATATTACCTTACCTAAACTAAAGTCCTTCTTAGTATACTTATCTATATAGCTCCTTAAACTTAAGGTAGATACTATTAGCTTAATAAATATAAAGAAACGCGTATAAGCTTTAAGGAATATTACGTTCTTAAAAAACCTTTAATAGCTTAAGAAATAGATTAGCCTTACCGGGTAGCTACGCTATATAGTCCTATATTTCGCGAAGGAAGTCGACGTCTTATAAAAATAAAAGATAAAGCTGCTTTAAGTAAGATAAGAAAAAGGAGTCCTCTTAAGGGGCTAAAGATAAGCTTAATATACCGCAAACGCCGCTTTTTAGCTTACTTTAAAAGAAAAAAAGGCCTTTACGATTTTAACTAAGAAACTTATTAAGCCTTAAACGATTTATTATTTTAAGCCCGCTTAATAACTATTTATCTTAATCGATATATTCTAAGAATATAAAGTAGCGACTATAGCTTTTTACTTAAAAGAAAGCACGGAATAGGATAAAAAGATATTACTAGCCCGGACTAAGGTTTAGCTTATCGTTTACTTAAGCCGCGCCTTTTAAAGCGGAGAACTTTAATACTAGCTTATAAAACTTAAAGTAGCCGGTTTATTATAAGTAGTCTATAAGTTACGCACTATAGTACGATCTATAAGAACGCTATAAGTAGTTATCTTTACTAACTATATAAGCACCTATAAAATCGTATACTAAAAATCCCTATTCTTTATTAATATAAAATCTAATAATAAGCTAGTCCTTATATCTTAATACTTAAGCTAATTCCCGCTTAAGGTATGCTATATCTTAAGCGTTAAAAACGTTATGCTAAACGCGCTTTTATATTTACTATACTATAACGATAAGCTAGTATCCTTAAACTAAGAAGGGGAATTAAAATATATTAAAGAAGATAAGATAACGGACTGCGTATTCTTTTTTATAGAAGCATTAATCGAACTACCGCTCCGCTAGAAAATAATCGATAGATATACGGAGGATATATAGTAAGTAAAAATTATAACGCAGCTTAACGATAAGGACGGTATCCTTAAACTCCTATTCCTCCGGTTATAGGGGTTGCTATACTTTATAGAGAACGGTAAACGCCGGAGATTATATATCCTTAAGACTTATACTAAGGAGATTATTAAAGATACTTACGCTAAATATTTTTATACTAGCCGCACCTATATATAATAAGATCTATTTAAGAGCTTCTTAATCTTATAGCTTAATATATATATAGATAAGGTTATAGATAGCTATAATACCTATTACTATAACTAAACTAATTAAAGTAAGACGTTAAGGTAGCTTATCTTAATTTAAAGCCCGCCGGTTTTATATTATATAATAGTAATAGACTTTATTATTAAGCTTTTAATAGTTTACGCTAAATAATCCTTATAAAGGAATCCTATAAAGAACTTTTTTAATAACTTACTAACTATAACTAATAAATTCTTAAAAATATATCTCCTTATCTTAAGTAATAACTAGTTTATAGCGAAAAACTAAGTATAAGCGTTATATACTAAGCTACTTTACGCTTATTAAGGGATTTTAAAAGGGATAATCTTTAACTAAAACGTAAAGTTTACTTTAGTATTTTAGCGGACTTTATAGTAAGCCTTTAAATCAAAGCTTTTTATATCTGCCGCTTAGTACCTTTAAACTAACGGCCTATCGAAAAAGCGAAACTAAACTATAAAAATCGCGCTTCGATTCTTTATTGCTAAATTCCTAGACTTATACTAAACCGATATGCTAATCGCTTTTTAGTTTAGCCTTAATAACTCCTTTTCCTTAGTAATTTACGCGGCCTTTAGTAAGCTTATTATAAAGATAAGAATAGATAATAGCTTTTAGTTTGTTAAAAACTACTTATACTTACGAAATTAAAAGGTCTTATAAAAGAAAGTAAAGTTAGCTTTTACTTATGCTTAAGCCGCTATAAAAGATAGATATAATAAGAAATACCGCCCGCTAAAATTTAAGCTTAGCGATTAAGTTTAGCTATAGCTTAATAAGGGCTACTATATTATAAATAGCAGACTAGCGAAGCTTTAAAAAAGATATACTAGGCCGTTTAAAGTTACCGCTAAAGTAAGATAACTTATATACCGGCTAGATATAAAAAGGTCCCTTAATATCTATTTAGTCGTTTTAGTAGCATAACTATGCTTAACGGATAAGCTAGCTATACGCTTAAGCTTAGTTTAAGATAAAAGGATACTTTACTTAAATAAGTAAAAAGTAAAATAAATCTTATAAAGCTATATAATAAAGAAAGGCGGCGGAAAGCTAAGGAAGAAGTTCTTTATAGCTTAAAAAGGCTAGCTAAGTAGCTATAACTTATAAGTAAACGAAAAAGCGGTCTTCTCGCTAAAGATCGTAAAAGCCTTTAAAAAAGCATAAGAAGAGTTAGATACTTAAGTAGTTTAAATAAAAGTATAACGCGCGGCCTTTATAACTTAATATAAAACTCTCTAACTAAGAGAATTAAGCGGTTAAGCCTAAGCATAAGACTTAAAGGCTACTATAAGTTATAAGAAACCGTAACTTATTACGCTTAAAGTAATTAGTTATTTTAATAATAATATACCGCCGTTTACTTAAAGCAATAAGGCCTTTTTAACTTTATAGTATACCTATTTAAAATCTCTCCGCCGCCCGCCCTCTCTCCTTTCCTTTCTTCCTTTTATAACTATATTTCTTTTTACCGCTAGCTATAGCCCGCCGTACCTCGCCTACTCCTATATATAAAACCTTCTTTACCTTAAGTTTATAATCTTTATACTCCCGTTCCGGGTCCTTTTATTATTTAACGTCTTTATAGCTAAGATTAGCTATTCCGTAACTACTTCTTTAGCCCGCTTTTTTATAAGCCCTTATACCTTTAATATAAAAGATATAAATAAGCACTTAAGCTCTATAAAAACGAGGTAGCTATCCTTTATAGCTTAAAGTCCCTTAGTAAGAGTTAAAACCTTAAAGTTTAAGCTTCCATATAAACCTACGCTACTATCTATAGCCGCGCTTAAGCTAATAGATTTAACTTAAACTATAGTACTATAAAGAACGGCTTATATTACCCTCTTTAAATACTAAACTTAGATAACTCGCCTCCCGGCCTTATACTATAGCGTAGTCTAAATAGCTAGTTTCGCGATAACTTAGCTATACCTCCTGCTTAGCCTTTACTTTCTAAAAGCCCCCGCCGCTTATATATATTTTTAAGGTATAGCTAAAAATCTTTATTAGCGGAATACCTAGCTAATACTTAATATCTTTAGGTTAGCTAACCTCGCTATAGTCCTAAGATTTATAGTAGCCGCTATAGCTAGTAAAAACCCGCTTTAGCTAAATAATTAAAATAACGTCCGCGCTGCTCTTAACTACGTATTTAAAGCCTAGCTTAACTAGTTTATCGCTTAGTTTCTAGCGGCGTTTTAAGCTATTATAGCTAAAACCTTATCTTGCTTTATACGCGGTTTAGCCTATACTATAAAATCCCCTTTTTAGCCTATAGCCGCTATAAGCCTTAAGGACTTAGTTAGTCCTGCTTAGCGAACGCTTTTTTTACTTACCGCTATACTTAGCTTAGCTATATAAAGGCGTATAAGCGCCTTACTATAGTCTATCCGCTATCCCTCCTTAACTAAAGGAGATAGCGATAAATAGCCTTATAATATATTCCGCCGCCTGATTTTATAAGAGCCGCTAGTAATAACTAATATAATCCTTAATACGCCCGGCTTCGCGGGCCTATACTTTAGCGATAAGATTATAATAATTAAGAGTTTCCGCCTAGCTATAAACTACGCTAAGTTTTACTTATAAGCCTATAAAGAGTTTAAATATAACTTAACTTTAACCTAAGTAATAAAGTTCTTAAGCTTTAATATCCGCCTTATTAGCCGTATTAACTACGCGCTTTATATTCTTACCCTTAAGGCCCCTTCCGTAAAAAGGTTTTTTAAGATTATTAAGCACGTTTAAAACCTTAAAAGCGAGGAGTAAAGCACTAAGGCTATTAAAGACCTTATTACTTACTTTTAAGCGGGAATAAAGATATTCGATATCTTAGTACTAACTATACTTATTAATATTAGTAAGACGGCCTATACTTACCTTAATACCTTCTTAGTAGCTAGATATATATTAATCGGCGGAAAGGCGTAAGTAGTAGCGCTATATAAAAAGGATAATAAGTTAAAAGCCTAGTAATAAAAAGCGGGGGATAACTACGATAGCGGTAGTAAGTAGGATATAATATCTCGCTTATAGGCGGCCTATAAAGCTAGTAAGTAATATAGGAAATTTAGCGGAGGATTAAAAGACGGTATAAAGAGGTAAGTAGGGTAATAATATAAGATAAGGCTTAAATAAAACTAATCTCTTATAACGTATCCTACTAAGGAATTTAAGCATTCCTTAGCGCGGAGACTTCTTATTACTTAATAAGTGCTTAGATATATACTTTAAAGGAGAGTTAGAAAAATTTACTATAAGTTTTAGCTAAACGCGCTAATCGCCTTAATAAAGATAAAGATATATAATTAAATAAAAAGTAAAGATTTATAATAAAAGCCGCTTACTAACTATCTTAAGCTACTTAGCTACTATTAGCTAAATAGGCCGAAAAAACTATTAAAAGGATAAGGACGGCGTATTACTAATATAGTATAAAGACGCTACTATAAAGCTATTACTTAGCGCCCCCTTTATTTTATTCTTACTTTAAACTAATAAGAACGTTAGCTTTTCTTTCTTACTTAAGGGAGTTATTATAGAATCTAAACGGCTATGCCCGGACTCCTTACTTTACTTTTAAGGAGCTTTATAAAACCCCGCGATAAAAACGCTTAAAGTATATACTATAAAAGCTCGCTTAAGGAGATACGATAAATATTACCGGTCGGACCCCGCTAAGGTTTTTAGGATATAACTATAAAAGGTTAAGAGCTTACTTAACTATAGTTTATAACGTCTTTAACTATAAAGCATACTATAAAAACTACTAAGCGGATTCCGCTAGTATCTTTAAAAGATATTTAAGGATTTCTATAGGATATCTTAACTATAATTCGACCTATTTTTAACTTAAAAAGCACCTTAGAAGATATAGGATAAACCTTACCGCGATTTTTAAAGGATATCTAAAGATATTTAAAGGATTTCCTTAACTATAGTCTATAGTATTTTTAACCGGGCTTATACTTAGTTTATTAAGCGATTTTATAAGGATATTTATAGTTTATCTACGTATTATAGGTAGTATAGTTAAAGATCCTTAAAATTAGCTTAAAGAACTAAGTATAAAGTAGCTAGCTATGCCTTTAAGAATAAATAAGCTTTTTACTATTTTTAAACCCTTATATACGTTTATATGCGGTAAATAGTTTATTATACCGGCTTAACTAGCGGTAATTAGTCTATAGTACCGGCCTTAACTAGCGGTAATTAGTTTATAGTACTAGCCCCGACTAGCGGTAATTAGTCCGCGCCCTATCCCCTTATCCTTACGCTATAAGACGTAGTATAGTTCGACTTATTTTTAATTATAAAAGTACCTTAAAATATATAAAATAGACTTTACCGCGATTTTTAAAGGATATTTAAGGATATTTAAAGGATTTCCCTAACTATAATCTATAATATTTTTAACCGGGCTTATACTTAGTTTATTAAGTAATTTTATAAGGATATTAACGGTTTATTTATATATTAATAATAAATAAAAGAATAATATAGTTAAAGATCCTTAAAATTAGCTTAAAGAACTAAGTATAAAGTAGCTAGCTATACCTTAAAGAAAAGATAAGCTTTTTACTATTTCTAAACCTTTATATATATTTATATATAGTAATTAGTTTATTATAATAAGTTAACGAGTAATAATTAGTTTATAATACTAGCTTTAATTAGCGGTAAATAATCTATAATACCGGCTTTAACTAGTAGTAATTAGTCCGCGCTTTATCCTTTTATTCTTATACTATAAGGTATAGTAAATAGTAGTAATTCTTACTTATTTAAATAAAAATCCTTAAAATATCCGCTAAGCTAAAAGCAACTATATTATACGTTAAAGTACTTATCTTATAAGAAGTTAGATACTAAATAATATTTTCTTTAATAAGAAGCTTTTATTAGCCTTTAAGTCTAACTTTAATAATAAGCACCTTTTCCTTAACAGGCTTATAATAAAACTTTAAGATAAGGAAGCTATAAAAGCGGAAAGGGCTATAGCTTATTAAGTATATTACTTTAATAATCTCCTTTACCCTTTTTTTAGGTGCTATACCGCGATAGCCTATAAAGCTAAATAGGATATAAAATAAGTCTTACTTAGCTAAGCTAAGCCTACCGCCTTTTAAAAAGTAATCCGCTTTTAGAATATTAATAAATAAAGACTATAAAACGATAAAACTTATATAACTAAGTAAATTAAATTTAATATTACTTAACTAAATTAATTATTTTTAAATAAAAAAAGTAAGGATAAGCTAACTTTAAAACTATTTAGCTCTTTACCCGCTAAATACTTTTTATATTTAGCTTATATTAAATTTACTTCTTCCTAAAGATAATAAGCTTAGCGGATATTTTTACTATATATTATTAATAAAGTTTAGTTTAAAGGCCTTAATTATAAATCCGCTTTAAAGGATACTTAGTAGTTTCTTTATTTAGTATTATTATTTAGCTTTATCCGCTATAGCCGCGCTAATTAAGGCTTTTTAAAACTCCTAATTAATAAAAATAAGCCTTTTATACTTAAGGACCCGCAGTATACCGGATTTTAAGACGCGTATAAGATAGAAGGTTAAGTGCTTAATAAGAGTATTAAGACTAAGACCTTAATAATAAGTAATAAAGACGTAGTAAGCAATACCTTTAATAAGTTAAACCTATTTATACTTTATATATAAATACTAAGATTAAGTATAGCCTTAAGCCCTTAAATAAGAATAGTAGTAATATTAAATATATAATTTATTAGTCTTTTTAAGCACTAAGAAAAAAAGACGCGCTTACTAAGCCTTAAGAAAAACCTTAACTATAAGCTAAGAATATAAGGAGATTTAATATATTAAGACCGCTAAAAGTATCTTTTAATAAAGTTTAAGAAGATAATAAAGCTAATATATTTAAGGAGTAGACCGTTTTATTAGCTTTATTTACTAAAAGGCTAATAAAGGTAAGGCTTATATAAATAAATTAGCTATTTTATTATCTTCCTTTTATTAAGGAAGTAGGGCGAAATAGTATTTTAGAGACCTATTAAAACTATAATAAAAAGAACTTAGTAAGCTTAGTATTAAACTAAGTTAATAAATCTTTACCTTATAAAAACGGTTTAAGATCCGCTTAAATATAGCGATATAAGCACTAAAAAAAGAGCAGTTTACTATTAAAAATATAGTAATAAGGTCTAACTTTAAGTCTTAAATATTGCGCTTATAATATAAAGTAAAGGCTATGCTTTATTACCTAAACTACTTAACTATAGTAATCTATTAAAAGCTAGACGTCTATTTATAAGAATCTTTATAACGTTTAATAAGAAAGGAGGATATTAATAAATAGATTAACGAATATAAGGAAATTCTTTTTTAGCTATAAGTTAAATATACTTAAGGATCTTAAAAGCACTTACTAGCACAAAAGAAATAAGTCTAACCTATAAAAAGGTAAGGGCCGACTAGCTATACTTTATACGCACTTAAAGAATAGTCTAAAACGCCTTAGCTATTTATTAAGGGCTTGCTAAGGCCGCGGGTTATATTCTTAAACCGCTTAATAAAGGCGGATATACTATAGGCCTTATAGCGCTTATTAAGTTAAAAAAGAAAACCTTTTAAATAGCTACGAATATAAGCTAAGGTCCTTTAGCTTAAGAAAGAAAGAACCTTTAAGACTATACGCTTATTAATACTAAAGCTAAAGTAAGTATACTTTATAATTAAGAAAAGAATTATAATAAAGACTAATAACTATTTAAAGAACAAGGAGTATAATATAAAAGGAGCTTAAACGGATACAAATAAAAGCTTAAAGAAAACCGTAATTTATACTATAGTAAGCTTAGTTTAAGAGGCTAATAAAGTATATAGATTTTATAGTAAAGTATTCCCCTTAAAAAATAAGTTTTATTAATATATTAAAGATAAATACCCCCTTAACCTTAGCTAACACGTTATTATATAAAGATATAGCTTAATATAGTAAGTAGTTATTTAAAAGCTATAAAGCGTTTTAATAGTTAAGGCTTCTCTTAACGTTTAACTATTAAGCCTTAATAAGCTATTACGATTTACCTATATACGCTTATTAGTTTATAGAAAAGAAAGCCCTAGAATAAGCATTAAACCTTATATATATACCGGGGTAAACTAAAGCCTTATTTAAGCTAACTTAGTAAAGACCTTTTAAGATATAACTATAAACTCCTCTTAACGAATTCCTATTTAAGGAGTAAGAAAGACGGCTACTATTAAATAAGTAGAATTTACTAGATATATACTAAAAAGGCTAAATAATAGCCTCGCGGTTATAAAGGTAAGAATCGGCGCTTAAATAATAAAACGCTTAACGGTTAATATATTACTTAGCTAAGATTTTTTAGTTCCTTATTAAAAAAACCTTATTAACTTTATATCGGTCTTATAAATTAAGGCTTATAAAGGAATTAAAGCTAAAGTTAAGATAGTTTAGCTAAGACTAGCAATATATAAATAGGTAATTTACTTAGTTATTACGATAATTATAGCTAGTTTTAGCAACGCTTTACTTATAGAAGTTTAAACGCTACCGTTAAAGCGTAATAAAATATTCTTCCTTAATAACTTTAAGCTTACTTAGATAATAATATAGAATTATAAAAGCTTTATAGCGATAAACTATTTTAAGGAACTATTAATACTCTGCTAAAGGTAAAAGGTAAGGATAATTACGGACCTCGATAAGTAGTTCTAGCTATATAAGGAGGTCGACGCTATTACTTCTTTAGCGGAAGTCTTTATAGAAATTCCGGATTGGATAAACCTTATTAAAGACTTCTTATAAAAGGATCTTGTAGTAAACTATAAGCTTAAAATCGGCCGAACTAAGGGCTTACTTAAACTTATAATAAATAAGGACGTCCGGATTAATATTAAGGACTTAAAATACGTATTAAAGGTTTAAGATATCCTTTAATCGTTTCCTTACTTTTAAAAAGAATAAAAGAATAATATATATAAATAAATCCGAATATATACGTATTCCCTTAATAAAAGGATAATAATACTAATAAGTCGTAATAAGATTATACCTATTAAGCAATAAGAATAAAAAGGTAGTAGATATAATATTCGGCTAGCTAACTAAATAAGGACGATTAAGATAAGTTTATAGGCTAACTTTATTTATAGCGCTAGTATTTATAGTATAAAAGATAGTAAACGGAAAAGACAAAGGATAAGTAGTTATAAACTTATAAAGGATTAACGCTATTACTACTTTAAATAATTACTTAATACCCCTTTAAAGCAATATAATTAATCGCGTTTAAGAAAAGCAGTTTACTAATATAGTAAATATATAATCGTTTTTTTATTAGTTCTTAGTTTACTAAAACTACTAAGAAAGGTTTATAGTTATAAGCTATTGCGGGCTAAAAAGATTATTAGTATAACTTATATGCTTTAAGAACTCCCCGGTATATATTTAAAGGTTTATTAATAATATCCTCTAGAAATACTAAGAATATATAGCGGCTTATATTAACGATATTATTATTTACTTTAATACGGCCGAGGAATACCTTTAATACTTAAAGGTAATATTCCGCGCTTTTTATAATTATAATAATACCTTATCCGGACTAAAGTCCTTCTTAGCATACTTATTTATATAGCTCCTTATATTTAAGGTAAACGCTATTAGCTTAATAAATATAAATAAACGCGTATAAGCCTTAAGGGATATTGCGTTTTTAAAGAACCTTTAATAGCTTAAGAAATAAATCGGCCTTACTAAGTAACTATGCTATATAGTCTTATATTTCGCTAAAAAAGTTAATATTCTAAAAAGATAAAAGACGGAGCTACTTTAAGTATAATAAGAAAAAGGAGTCCTTTTAAAAGGCTAAGGATAATCTCGATATACCGCGAAAGCTGCTTTTTAGCTTACTTTAAAAGAAGAAAAGGCCTTTATAAATCTTACTAAAAAACTTACTAAGCCTTAAATAATTTATTACTTTAACCCCGCTTAATAACTATTTATTTAAATCTATATATCTTAAGAATACGGAGTAGCGGCTATAGCTTTTTATTTAAAGGAAAGTATAAAATAAGATAAAAAGACGCTACTAGCCCGGACTAAAGTTTAGCTTATTATTTACTTAAGCCGCGCCTTTTAAGGCAAAGAGCTTAAATACTAGCTTATAAAGCTTAAAGAAGCCGGTTTAATATAAGCAGTTTATAAGTTATATACTATAGTTTTATTTATAAGAACGCTATAAGTAGTTATCTTTAATAACTATATAAGCACTTATAGAATCGTATACTAAAAATCCTTATTCTTTATTAATATAAAATCTAATAATAAGCTAATCCTCGCGTTTTAATACTTAAGCTAATTCTTACTTAAGGTATGTTTATTATATCTTAAGCGTTAAAAACATTATATTAAACGCTTTCTTACGTTTACCGCACTAAGATAATAAGCTAATATCCTTAAACTAAGAAGGGGAATTAAAACGTATTTAAAAAAACGAGATAACGGACTATATATTCCTTTATGCGGAAGGATTAATTAAATTACCGCTCCGCTAAAAAATAATTAACGAATATATAAAGGATATATAATAAGTAAATATTATTATATAGCTTAGTAATAAGGACGATATCTTTAAACTCCTATTTTTTTAGTTATAGGGGTTACTATACTTTATAAAGAATAATAAACGCTAAAGACTATATATCCTTAAGACTTATGCTAAGGAGATCGTTAAAAACGCTTATACTAAATATTTTTATACTAGCGATACCTATATATAGGTAGATTTATTTAAGAGCTTCTTAATCTTATAGCTTAGTAAATATATAAACGAGGTTATAAATAGCTATAACGCTTACTATTATAACTAAACTAACTAAAGTAAGACGCTAAAGTAGCTTATCTTAATTTAAAGCTTGCCGGTTTTATATTATATAATAGCGATAAACTCTATTACTAAGCTTTTAGTAGTTTAAGCTAAATAATCCTTATAAAAAGATCTTCTAAAGAACTCTTTTAATACCTTACTAACTATAACTAATATATCCTTAAAGATATATCTCTTTATCTTAAGTAATAATTAATTTATAGTAAAAAACTAAGTATAAGCGTTATATACCGAGCTATTCCGCGCTAACTAAGGGATTTTAAAGTGGATAATCTTTAGTTAAGATATAAAGTTTACTTTAGCATTTTAGCGGACTTTATAGTAAGCTTTTAGATCGAGGCTTTTTATATTTACTACTTAGTACCTTTAAACTAACGGCTTATTAAAAGGCGAAACTAAACTATAAAAATCGCGCTATAATTCTTTACCGCGAATTTCCTAGACCTATACTAAACTAAAATACTAGTCGCTTTTTAGTTTAGCTTTAAAAATTCCTTCTTTTTCGTAATTTATATAGCCCTTAATAAGCATATTATAAAAATAAGAATAAATAACGGCCTCCGGTTCTTTAATAATTACTTATACTTATAAAACTAAAAGGTCTTATAAAAAAAAGCTAAGTTAGCTATCGCTTATACGTAGGCCGCTATAAAAGATAAATATAATAAGAAATACCGCTTATTAAAATTTAAGCTTAGTAAATAAGTTTAACTATAGCTTAATAAAGGTTACTATATTATAAATAGTAAACCGGCGAACCTTTAAGAAAGACGTACTAAGCTATTTAAAGTTACTACTAAAGTAAGATAGCTTATATACTAGTAAAAGATAAAAAGGTCTTTTAATATCTACTTAGTTATTTTAGTAGTATAACTACGCTTAAAAAATAAGCTAGCTAAATGCTTAAGCTTAGTTTAAGATAAAAGAATACTTTGCTTAAATAAGTAAAAAGTAAAACGAATCTTATAAAGCTATATATTAATAAAAAGCGGCGGAAAGCTAAGAGAAAAGTTCTTTATAGCTTAAAAACGCTAGCTAAGTAGCTATAACTTATAGGTAGACGAAAAAGTAGTTTTCTTACTAAAGATTATAAAAGCCTTTAGAAAAGCATAAAAAGAGTTAGCTACTTAAGTAGTTTAAATAAGAGTATAATATATAGCCTTTATAACTTAATATTAAACTTTTTAACTAAGAGAAATAAGCGGTTAAGCCTAAGTATAAGACTTAAAAGCTATTATAAGTTATAAAAACCTTAACTTACTACGCTTAAAGTAATTAATTATTTTAATAATAATATACCGCTGTTTATTTTAAGTAATAAGGCTTTTTTAACTTTATAATATACTTATTTAAATTGTCTTTACTGCTTACTCTCTTTTCTTTCTTTTCTTTCTTTTATAACTATATTTTCCTTTATCGCTAGCCTTATCCCGCCGCACTTTACTTACTTTTATATATATAACTTTTTTTACTTTAAACTTATAATCTTTATACTCCTATTTTAAGTCCTTTTATTATTTAATATCTCTTATAGCTAAATTTAGCTATTTTATAATGCCTTTTTTACCCTGCTTTCTTATAAGCCTTTACGCCTTTTATATAAAGGATATAAGCAGGCGCTTAAGCTTTATAGAAATAAGGCGGCTATTCTTTATAGCTTTAAGTCCTTTAATAAAAGTTAAAACCTTTAGGTTTAAGCCTTTATATAAACCTACGCCGCTTTTTATAACCGCACTTAAGCTAATAAATTAAACTTTAATTACGGCACTATAAAAAACGGCCTATACTACCCTCTTTAAATACTTAACTTAAACGACTTACCTCTTAGCTTTATATTATAGCGTGGTTTAAACGGCCGGTTTCGCGATAACTTAGCTATACCTCCCGCTTAGCTTTTACTATTTAAAAGCCCCCGCGCTTATATATTTTTTAAGGTATAGCCGGAAATCTTTATTAATAAAATAACTAGCTAATACTTAACGCTTTAAAGTTAGCTAACCTTCTTATAGTCTTAAGATTTATAGTAGCTACTATAGCTAGCGAAACCCGCTTTAGCTAAATAATAAAAATAACGTCCGCGCCGTTCTTAACTATATATTTAAAGCCTAGCCTAATTAGTTTATAGCCGGGTTTATAGCGGCATCTTAAGCTATTATAGCTAAAACCCTATCTCGCTTTATACGCGGTCTAGCCTACGCTATAAAATCCCTATTTAAACTTAAAGCCGCTATAAGCCTTAAGGACCTATTTAGTCCCGCTTAATAAACGCTTTTTCTTTTTACCGCTATACTTAGCCTAGCTATATAAAGGTATATAAGCGCCTTACTATAGTCTATCCGCTGTTTTTCCTTAACTTAAAAAGATAGCGATAACTAGCTTTATAATATATTCCGCCGCTTAATCTTATAAGAGCCGCTAATAGTAACTAATATAATCCTTAATAAGCTTAGCTTCGCGGGCCTATACTTTAGCAATAAGAATATAATAATCGGAAGTTTCCGCTTAGTTATAAACTATATTAAGTTTTACTTATAAGCCTATAAAGAGTTTAAACGCGACTTAACTTTAACTTAAGCGATAGAATTCTTAAGCTTCGATATTTATTTTATTAGCTATACTAACTACGCGCTTTATATTCTTACTTTTAAGGCCCCTTTTATAAAGAGGTTCTTTAAGACTTATAAATACGATTAAAACCTTAAAAGCGAGAAGTTAAATATTAAGGCTATTAAGGACTTTATTACCTACTTTTAAGCGGATATATAGATATTTTATACCTTAATATTAACTATACTTATTAATACTAGCAGGACGGCTTACTCTTACTTTAATACTTTCTTAGTAGCTAGATACGTATTAATTAGCGGAAAGGCGTAAATAGTAACGCTACGTAAAAAGGATAATAAGTTAAAAAGCCTAGTAACGGAAGGCGGGGGATAGCTACGATAGTAATAATAAGTAAGATATAATATCTTGCTTAAAAGCGGCCTATAAGGCTAATAAGTAATATAGGAAATTTAGCGGAGGATACAAACAGCGTAGAGGGTAAGTAAGATATTAATATAAGATAAGGCTTAAATAAAGCTAGTTTTTTATAACGTATCCTACTAAGGAAATTAAATATTCCTTAGCGCGGAGACTTTTTACTACTTAATAAGTGCTTAAACGCACGCCTTAAAGAAAAGTCGGAAACCTTATTATAAGTTTTAGCTAAACGCGCTAGTTGCCTTAATAAAGATAAAGACATACGACTAAATAAGTAATAAGGATTTATAATAAAGCCGCTTACTTACTATCTTAAGCTACCCGGCTACTATTAGCTAAATAAGCTAAAAAAAACTATTAAAAATATAGGAATAGCGCACTATTTATATAGCGTAAAGACGCTATTATAAAGCTATTACTTAGCGCCCCCTTTTCTTTATTTTTACTTTAAACTAATAAAGATATTAGCTTTTCTTTCTTACTTAAAGGAGTAATTATAAAATCTAAATAGCTATGCTTCGACTCCTTACTTTACTTTTAAAAAGCTTTATAAAGCCCCGTAATAAGAACGCTTAAAGCACGTGTTATAAAGGCTCGCTTAAAAAGATATAATAAATATTATTAGTTAAACCCCGCTAAGGTTTTTAAGATATAACTATAAAAGCTTAAAAGCTTATTTAACTATAGTTTACGACGTTTTTAACTATAAAAGATACTATAAAAACTACTAAGCGGATTTTATTAATATCTTTAAAGGATATTTAAGAATTTTTACGGGATATCCTAACTATAGTTTAACTTATTTTTAACTATAAAAGCACCTTAAAAGATATAAGATAGACTTTACTACGATTTTTAAGGGATATCTAAGGATATTTAAGGGATTTCCTTAATTATAGTTTATAGTATTTTTAACCGGGCTTATACTTAGTTTATTTAGTGATTTTATAAGGATATTTATAGTTTATCTACGTACTAATAATAAATAAAAAGATAGTATAGTTAAAGATTCTTAAAATTAGCTTTAAAAACTAAGTATATAGTAGCTAGCTATGCTTTAAAGAAAAGATAAACTTTTTACTATTTCTAAACCCTTATATACGCTTATAAACGGTAATTAGTTTATTATACCGGCCTAACTAGTAGTAATTAGTCCGTAGTACCGGCCTTAACTAACGGTAATTAGTCCGCAGTACCGGCTTTAATTAGCAGTAATTAGTCCGCGCTCTATCTCCTTATCCTTATACTATAAAGCGTAGTAATATCTTCACTATAGCTTAACCTATTTTTAACTATAGAAACACCTTAGTAGATATAGAATAGACTTTACCGCAATTTTAAGGGATATTTAAGGATATTTAAGGGATTTCTTTATTTATAGTTTATAGTGTTTCCGATTAAGCTTATATTTAGTTTATTAAGTAATTTTATAAGGATATTTACGGTTTATTTATATATTAACGATAAATAAAAGGATAGTATAGTTAAAGATCTTTAGAATTAGCTTAAAGAATTAAGTATAAAGTAGCTAGCTATACTTTAAAGAAAAGATAAGCTTTTTACTATTTTTAAACCCTTATATACGTTTACGTATAGTAATTAGTCTATTATACCGGCTTAAATAGTAGTAATTAGTTTAAAGTACTAGCCCCGATTAGTAGTAATTAGTTCGTAGTACCGGCTTTAATTAGCGGTAATTAGTCCGCGCTCTATCTCCTTATCCTTACGCTATTAGGCGTAGTATATATCGCAATCCTAGTTATCGCTGTTTACTTTAGTTAAGAAAGGGCGGCGGATAGACTATAATAAAGCGCTTATATACCTTTATATAGCCGGGCTAAGGATAGCGGCTAAAAGGAAAAGCGTATACTAAGCGGAAATAAAAGGGTTTTTAAGTATAATAAAAACCTTATTTTATTAGTAATCTTAAGTACTAAAAGTACTAATATTTATTAAGGTAAATACCGCTAAATATAAAAAAGCAATTAATAAAGTAAATACTATTAGTTATAAGTTATAACTATTAAAGTAAATATTAGGAGTTATAAGAAAAGACGATATAGCTTAATAAATAAAGACGGCTAGTATTAGCTATAGGCGGTATAGGTTAAATACGCCTATATTTAGCTTAAGATAGCTTAAGCTAGTAATAAAATAAGTATTAAATAAATTAACTAATACTTTATAAAACATTAAGGTAAAAGGCCTCCTTTTAAAAAAGGATAAAATCTTATAAAAGGTTTTAAGATAAGGATATTTAGTCTTATAAGCTAGTTATAAGTAATAAAGCGTATATTACTTATTACTAGTAATATAAATAGCGTAAGCTATTTTTATTAAGCTGAAAAGTAGTTTAATAACATTATAAGTTATGTAAGGTATAAGTTATAAATTAGTAAATAAATTTATATAAAAGTATATAAAAGGAAAGACTTTTAGTAGCCTTAAAAAGGTAAAAAAAAAGGTCCTTCCTCTTTTTTCTCTAAACCCCTTTTTTTCTTTTTTTTTCTTTAGCTAGTTTTAACCTAAGAAATCCGCATAATAAAATACTTTTATCTTGTTTAGTTTAATAGTTTATACTAAGTCCTCTTCTCCCTTTTTTACTATAAGATTATAAACTTAATAAATTATACTAAGCTACTTATTATATATTAAATAACAAGAGTTTAATATTATAGAACTAGCTTATAGTATAACTTTACGACTTATAGCTTTAATAAAGAATACTTAGTATTTTATACTTAATAAGTTCTTTAAGCTATTAAGTAAATAAAAAGTATTTATTATAACTATGTTTATTTTATTATAATAAATTAAAGTAGAAATATCTACTTTTATCATACTATAGCTAACTAATTAGCTATAAGCTAGTTTAAAGCATTTAAAGCTTTCTTATCCTCTTATAAGCTTTACAGATAGCAGTTTTATTTTTAAGATTAAAGCTTATAAACCTTATACTAAAGAATTACCTTAGCTATAAGAGTTTATTACCTTTCTTAAAGCTTATTTTTAGTTTTATCTTACTATAATAAATTAATAAGTAGTAAAGGTTATATTTATATTTAGTTGCTTATAAGGCCTAGCCGTAATATCGTTCGAACCGATATTTAAGGACTATATAAATAATAGTCCTAAGGATAGGAATTCCGAGACGAAGAATATTTTTAAGAATTTTAATAGCTTCGAAAAGGCTTTATAAAAAACGTTCGGAATTATAGATAAGCAATAATTAATTAAGTATAAATTAAAAAGCCTTAAGTAAGTTACGTCTTTATTATCTTATATAGCTTAATTCCGATAAATAACTTTTAAGATAAAATAAGAAGAGGATGCCTCTATAGTAACTTTTTATAAAGGTCTTAAAGTAAAGGTTTAAGACGAAATTTACCGCTTAAAAGGGCTAAAGATACTTTTAGACTATATTAGTTTAGCGGTCTAGATAGACGATAGGTAGTATAAACGCTAGTAGTAGAAAAAGCACCGTTTAACTTCTAGCAAAGTTATAAAGAAAAACAATAAAAAGCAATAGCGCGACTTAAGTAATATAATAAACTTAGATACCCCTAAGGCAAGCCTGCTAAAGCCCGTTAAAAAAGCTATTTAATGCTTTAACTATTAAAAGAAAGGCTATATTATAAGAGATTATATTAAGAAAAGGAATTTCTTTAAGGGAAAAAATATGCTTATTTAAGAGAATAATGCCTTCTTAGCTTATAATCCGCGATATACTTTACTACTACTTTTTACTAAGAATGATAAAATTAACGCTAAGCTTATAATGCTAACTTATAGTCCGTTTAAGACTAGTTTGCTTATAAAGGGTCTTAACGTAAAAGGACTTAATAAAGAAATAAAGATATAAGCTAAAAGCTTAAACTATTAAAAAAGGAATGCTTTTAAAACTAAGAATAATTATAAGCACGGAACTTTCTTATAAACTATTAACGAAGACGACGATAACACTCCTTATTTTAATACAAATATTATACTATTAAATACGAAAGAAAGCTATAATTTAAAGAACCTTAAATTTAAAGTAATAAACAAAGAGCCCTCTTTTAAAAAAAAGATAGCAACGGGCCTTATACCTTTTCTATAAAATATCTTAATATAGTTATAACTATTAAGAATAAGGCTTATAAGTCGCCTTTTTAAACTAAACACTATAAAGATAATTGCCTTATGTTTCTTTCGGATAAGTAAGGAAGTGGCTAGTCTCTTAAACGAAAGAAGACTTATAATAAACCCGCTATAATAACTAAGGAACTTATTATTAATACTAAGGGTTTTTTAGAAAACCTTTAAAAAGATATTAAAGCTAATAAAAAGGAACTTATATAAGAAAATACTTATAACTAAGTTAAAATTAAATAACTTTTACTCTTTAAGTAATATAATAAAATAACTATTAAAAGTCTTCGAGAGGGTAACCTAGCTTTAACGAATAACATTATTATGCTAAAAGAAGATTATAAATCTCTTTTTATATATATTACTAATTAAATAAAAGATAAACACGATCTTAAGAAAAAGAACGACGAGCTAGCTAAAACGTTTAAAGAAGATATAGAATTCCTAAGTCTACTAATTAAAAATACGTCTAGACGATATAGCAAATATTTTAAAATACATTATATCTTATATAATAAGGTTAATAATTTAAAAATACTATATAAAGCTAAATAACTTTCGAATAGTATGCTTAAAAGCTAACTAAAAGCTTAGTAAGAGGAAATTAACAACTAAAAGCAATTAAATGAAATAAATCGTAATAAAGGTTTTAATATTATTAGAAACGCAGTTAAGAACTATAAAACTAGTAAGGATTTAGTTTTTAAAGCTAATAAGCAGCTTAGTTACTTAAATAATCTAATTCCGTAAAAAGAATTAAGATTTACTTAAAAGTTAGTAAACGAGGCAAAAGGCTAACAAGCTTAGGAATAAGGCTATTGCTAAGGATACAGAACTAACTTATATTAAATAATAATTCTCGAAGTATAAAAATTTCTCTTAAATTAGAAATAAGAAGATATCGCCTTAACGTATTAGTAAAATACGGTGCGATAAGTAGCTATGTTTCCCCAATAATAGTAAATCGTTTAGAATTACGTTATAGAAGCAAGGATAAGCGTTATATACTTCTTTTAGTAAAAGGATTACTCTTTAAATATAATAATAATAAGATTATACTAAAAACTAATCCTCTTAAGTATATAATCGGGATTAATAACTTTAAAGGTTCCTTCGACGTCTTAGCTATTAGCTATAATATTATATTAAGACTACCTTTTTTATAAAAACATAATCTTATAATAGATTACGATAAAGACTTTTTAAGGTTAAAAAACGATACTTTAAATATTCCTCTTTATAGTTTAATAAAGAATAAACCCGGAACGAAACTTTAAAGCAAATTTAAATATAGCAATACTTAACGATAACTATATAAAGAATAGTAAGAATAAAGACAATAAAGCAACTTAAATAAATAAAGATATTGCAATAAAGAATAATAAAATAACTAGTATAATAAATAATAATACTATTATAACTAGTATACTATACGTAAAAACGACGCTAAACCTAAGTAAAGAGATTAAAAGTCTTAAAGAAAATTATAAAGCTACTTATAATTTATAAAAAGAAAATATATTAAATACCTTAAAGAATATTAAGTAGTAATACCTTAAAAATAAATATAAGATTAAAAAACAGAAAAAGAAAAAGATTAAAAATAAGAGATAGAAAAATAGCTTATAGTATTTAAAAGGTACTCTTTATTTAAAGCACCCTAAAGAGCGAATAGAGTATATAAGACGTTGAAAAAGTACTATTAACTTAAAACACTTTAAAATTTGTTATTTAAAAATACTTAGAAATTTATTAAAAAGATATTTCGATTTATTTACGCCGCTATATAAAGATACACTACTACTAAAAGGTAGTTAGGATTACGAAATTAAGTTAAAAAAGGCTTTAAGCTTAGATTTTATAAGATATATAACTTAGATAAAAAGTATTTAAAGTTATTAAAAGAATATATTGATAAAAACCTACGAAATAGTTATATTAAAGAAATTTAATTATAATATAAAGCTCCTATACTCTTTACTATAAAAAATAGTAAAAATAAAGAAAATTCTCGACTTTATATTAATTTTTAAGAAAGAAATAACAACACGATAAAAGACCGGACTCCGTTACCTTTTATAAGTAAAATAAGAGTTAGATTAGCTAATAGGCAATAGTATATAAAAGGTAACCTTTTATCTACTTATAGCTAAATATATATTAAAGAAGGAGATAAATGTAAAATAGCCTTTAGAACGCAATATAGACTTTAAGAATTTTTAGTTATGCCTTTAAGATTAACTAATATATAAGCAACCTTTAAAAAAGAATAAATAGTATATTCAATCCTTATTTAGACCGTTTCTATACAGCTTATTTAAATAATATTATTATATACTTTAATACGCTAAAGCAATATTATTATAAAGTCTATATAGTACTAAAAGCATTAACAAAAGCTAGCTTATATATCTTACTTAAGAAATATAGCTTTTATATATAAGAAGTAGAATTCTTAAAGCATATAATTACTTTTTTTTATATTAAAAATAAGCCTTAAGAAGATTTTTATAATGAAATATTAGCTAATTCCTATAAATATTAAGGAAATCTAAAGCTTTATAAAATATATAAATTATTATAGGGAGTTTATATTAGACTTTTTTAAGATAATTATACTGATTTTATTATAAACATCGAATTTTTAAAAACCTAGATTAGGTCCCTAGCGTAAACTTAATAATAATAATATACTGATTTTATTAGTTTTAAAAAAAGCTAAAACGGACCCTTTTAAGTAAATCTTAAAAGTAAACGAAGCTTTTAAAAAGATTAAAGAATTATAAATTAAAGAACTTATTTTCAATACTTATAATAGAAAGAAGCTATTAAAGTTAGAAATAGATACATTTAATTTTGCATTAAGCGCGTAGTTAAGCTAGCGCAATAAAAACAATATTCTTAAACTTATAGCGTTTTATTTTAAGAAGTTAGTAAGTATAAAGATTTATTACCCTATTTATAATAAAGAGTTCTTAGCAGTTTGCTATACTTTTAAAGACTTTTAACACTATATGTTAAGGAATAAAGAGAAACTTAAAGTTTTTACGGATTATAAGAATGTTAGTTATTTTACTATAACGTAGTAGTTAATACTAAGTTAATAAGATAGGCTAAATTTCTTTTAGAATTTAATTAAAAGAATTTTTATATAAAGGTTTTTAAAAATAACCGAGCTAATATAATAAGCCGATACCTAGACCATAATAATAAAAAAGAGCCTTATAAAGAAACCTTATTATTTTTAAATAATAATAATAAACTAAAGTTAAAGACGTTATATATACTATTTAATATATAAGGAGATGTTACTACTTTTAAAATATTTAAGAATTCTTATAAGAACTTAGATAAGAAAGAAAATAAAAATCCTAAGTAATAGGGAAAAATAGCCTTTTATAAGAATAAGCTATTCCTTACCTTAAAGACTAAGAAAATAGTTATAATGAATTTTTATTCGCACCCTTTATATAGACATTAAAGTATTACGAAAACATATAATAAGATTAAAAACTATTATAATACTTATAGCCTCCGTAAGAAAATCTAAGGAGTTATTAAGTTATGTAATATATATAATAAGAGTAAGGCTATATAAAATAAGCCTTATAGTAACTTAATTCTTTTAAAAGTTCCTTTAAGACTTTAAGACTTTATAGCCTTAAACTTTATTATAAAATTACTAAAGTCTATAGATCCTACGACTAGTATAAAATACGATTTCTTTTTAGTTATAGTTAATTATCTTATAAAGTACGGCTATTTTCTTTTAACGTATAAAGCTATAAACGTAAAAAGGTTATCTTATACTTTTATAAGATATATTATAACTAATCGAGGACTTTTAAGTCCGATTGTTTTAGATAGGGATCGGAAATTTATTTTGAATTTCTAACGCAAGCCTTAAGTATTAAGCATAATTTATTTACTGCTTTTTACCTTATTTTAAACGGAATAATAAAACGATTTCATTAAACGCTTAAGCTAAAAGCTTTATAAATTATTAGTAAGATAATTAGCTTTTTTAATTACTTATAGCATAGTTAGCGTATAATACCTCTTATTTTAAGCCTATTAAGAATACTCCGGTATTCGCGAATTATAGCTTTATATTAAAAGCTTATAGGTCTTCTTAACTTAAATAAGTTATAGCTAAAAAAGCTATATTAAACTTTAAGTAGTTAATTAGCTTATATAGATTTATAAACTTAGAATTAAAATATATTGCTAAATCTATATCGTATTATTATAATAAGAGATAGTCTTTAAAACCTTTTTTTTCTAAAGGCGATAAAGTATATCTTTTAATAATAAATTTTAAGACTAATAGACTTAATAAGTCTTTAGATTATAAGAAGATAAGACCTTATAAAGTTATAAAGAAAATAGGAAAAGTTAATTATAAGTTAAAGCTTTTTATTAGTTTACTTATATACCTTATTTTTTAAAAATCTTTACTAAAACTGACTTTCTAAGAAGCTAAGGTAATAAGAGAGCTAAACTTAAAAAAAGTTAAAAAAAGCAAATATATATTAAAAGCTATACTTACTAAGAAAATAGAAAATTAAGAATACTTTTATTTAACAAAGTAAAAAGATTATCTTAGTTCGGATAATACTTATAAGCCTATAAAGCACTTAAAAAATATATTAAGAAAAGTTAAGGATTTTAATTAATAGAACGTTTAAAAGGAAGTATTAACTTTTTTAAGCTAAGATTTCTTTACTATCTTTAGATAGTAAAAGTAAAAGGAAATCTACTTAAGAAGAAACTTTATAGTTAAGTTTATAAAAATTAGTATATATCCTTTTTAAGATAGCATTATATTTATTTAGAAAAGATCCGCAAAAGATAATAATTAAAATTTTCTTAATAAAATTCTTAAGATTACTTTTTTTAAAGTAAGATTTATTTAAATTATTTTAGTTAGTTTCTTAAAGTTAAGAAGAACTTTAAACAAAGAGACGTTTATCTTTCTAAGTTTAAAAAGCCCTTAAAAAGGGGAATATATAACGGAAACCTAATTTTATTAATAATCCTAAGTACTAAAGGTATTAATATTTAGTAAAGAAAATACCGCTAAATATAAAAGAGTAACTATTAAAGTAAATACCGCTAGTTATAAGTTATAACTATTTAAGTAAATACTCGTAGTTATAAGAAGAGACAATATAACTTAACGGTTAAAGACGGCTAGTATTAGCTATAAGCGGTATAAGTTAAATACGCTTATATTCGACTTAAAATAGCTTCGGCTAGTGATAACATTAGTATTAAATAAATTAACTAATATCTTATATAAAGCTAAGGCAAAAGGCCTTTTTTTAAAAGGCCTTTAAAATCTTATAAAAGGTTTTAAGATAAGGATATTTAGTCTTATAAGCTAGTAATAAGTAATAAAGCGTACATTGCTTATTACTAGTAATAAAGATAGTATAAGCTATTTTTAATAAACTAAGAAGTAGTTTAGTAACTTTATAAGTTATATAAAGTATAAGTTATAGATTAGTATATATAAGTATATAAAAAGATATAAAAGGAAAGCCTTTTAGTAGCCTTAAAAAGGTATAAAAGAAGGTCTTTCCTTTTTTTTCTTTTAACTACTTTCTTCTTTTTAGCTAGTTTTAACTTAAGAAATCCGTATAATAAGAAACCTTTACCTTATTTAGTTTAATAGTCTATACTAAGTCTTCTTTTCCCTTTTTTACTATAAGATTATAAACTTAATAAATTATACTAAGCTACTTATTATATATTAAACGAAAAGGGTTTATTAATATTAAAGCTTATAGCGGCTATAAGCTAAGGGGGGGGTTCCGTTATACGTGCTAGACTGTATATAAAGCAAGACGGAGTTTTTACTATAGTATTTTAAAACGCTATTATAAACCTAGCTATAAACTAGTTAAGCTAAGCCTTAAATATATAGTTAAGAATAACGTAGATATTATTTTAATTATTTAGCTAAAGCGGGTTTTTACTAACTATAGTAGCTACTATAAATCTTAAGACTATAATAAGGTTAGCTAGCTTGAAAGCGTTAAGTATCGGCTAGTTATTCCGCTAATAAAGGTTTCCGGCTACGCCTTAAAAAATATATAGGCGGCGGGGGCTCTTAAACTATAAAAGCTAAGCGGGAGGAAAAGCTAAGTTACTATAAAAGCGGCTATTTAGACGATATAGCGGTATAAGACTAAGGGATAAGTCGTTAAAGTTAAGCCTTTAAAGAGGGTAATATAAGCTATTCTTTATAGTACTATAATTTAAGTTAAGCTTATTAGTTTAAGCGCGGTTATAAAAAGCGGTATAAGTTTATATAAAAGCTTAAACTTAAAGGTTTTAGCTTTTGTTAAAAGACTTAAAGCTATAAAGTATAGCCGCCTTATTTTTATATAGCTTAAGCGCTTACTTATATTCTTTATATTAAAAGCATTAAGGCTTATATAATACTAAAAAGAAAGAGTACGATAATATTATACTGCTAAAAGGTCTCGCCCCGGCCTTAGTTAAGCGTCGGGACGCTAATTATCGTTTATATATTTATATCTTATATATTAATATATAGGTTACGCTTATATCTTACGTTTTATAATAACTGCCACCTTAAAAGGAAAGACGATAACGTCCTTATTATTTATAAAACGGGACCTCCTTAGTTTATTAAACTAGTAGCTAAACGCTACGCACGCTTATATTATTACGCGCGCTTAAAGGGAGCCTTATTTCCGTATAGACTTATAGGTTTACTTTCTCGCGTAAGGATCGAACCTACGCTAAATAAATTGCTACTATTTACTATAAAAAAGCAGTATAATAACAATATACTACTAAATAGTCTCGCCCCGGCCTTAGCTAAAGGTTAGGACGCTAATTATCGTCTATATGCTTATATCTTATATGCTAATATATAAGTAGCTACAACGCTTATATTTTACGTTTTATAATATATAAAAGCGGACTAAAAAAGTAGTTACGGAGTCGCTAGTCTTAGCTATAAGAGATGTTAAACGATAAATAAACTTAGAATATAAGTATAAAGATTATAAACTTAAGGTAAGAAAGGCTATATATATAAAAGTAAGTAAGGTGCGGCGGGCTTAAGCTAGTAGCTAAAAGAAGTATAGTTATAAAAAGAGGGGAAAAAAAGAAAAAGGTTAAGCGGCGAAAAGAATTTAAATATATATACTATAAAGCTTATATAACCCCGTTGCTTAAAGTAAGCGGCGGTATATTATTATTAAAATAACTAATTACTTTAAGCATAGTAAGTTATAGTTTTTTATAACTTATAATAGCCTTTAAGTCTTATACTTAAGCTTAACCGCTTTATTCTCTTAGTTTAAGAGTTTTATATTAAGTTATAAAAGCCGCTTATTATACTTTCGTTTAAACTACTTAAGTAGCTAACTTCTTATATACTTTCTTAAAAGCCTTTATAATTATTAGTAAAAAGACTGCTTCTTCGTTTACTTATAAGTTTTAGTAACTTCGTTAACCTTTTTATACTATAAGAAACTCTATTTATAGCTTTCCGCTGCTTTTTTTTATTATACGACTTTATAAGATTTATTTAACTTTTTATTTATTTAAGTAAAGTATTTTTTTATCTTAAACTAGCTTTAAGCGTATAGCTACCTTATTTATTAAGTATAGTTATACTATTAAAACGACTAAATAGATATTAAAGGATCCCTTTATATTTAACGAGTATATAAGCTATCTTACTTTAGTGGTAACTTTAAATAGCTTAATACGTTTCTCTTAAAGTTTTACTAGTTTACTATCCGTAATATAATAACTTTTACTAAGCTATAGTTAAACTTAATCGCCGGGCTTAAATTTTAGCGGGCGGTGTTTCTTTATTATATTTATCCTTTATAACGCCTTAAGTATAAGGAATAACTAACTTAGCCTTTTTTTATAAGACTTCTTAGTTTTATAAATATAGGTAGTTGCTAAAAAACTAAAGCTTATTATTTATTTTTATTTTTATAATAAGCTTACTTAAAGCTATATAAATTTTTAATAAAACGGAATTGTTAAGGCTAAACTAAAAGGCTATTAGTATATTAGTTTAGCATAGGTTTTGGAAATCGGCAGTAAAAAATCGTAGCGCGATGTTTATAGTTAAGTTTCGCTTTTTTAATAAGCTATTAACTTAAAGGTACGAAGCGGTAAATATAAAAAGCTTTAATTTAAAGGCTTACTATAACGTTTGCTAAAACGCTAAAGTAAACTTTATATCTTAATTAAAGATTATTCCCTTTAAAATCCCTTAGTTAGCACGAAGTAGCTTAATATATAATACTTATACTTAGTTTTCCGCTATAAACTAGTTATTGCTTAAGATAAGGAGATATATCTTTTAGAATTTATTAGTTATAGTTAATAAAGTATTAAAAAGGTTGTTTAAAAGATCTTTTTATAAGAATTATTTAGCTTAAACTACTAAGAGTTTATTAATAAAAGTTTTTACTATTATATAGTATAAAACTAGTAAGCTTTAAATTAAGATAAGCTACTTTAATATCTTACTTTAATCGGTTTAGTTATAGTAAAAAGCGTTATAGCTATCTAAAACTTCGTTTATATATTTATTAAGCTATAAGATTAAAAAGCTTTTAAAATGATCTTACTAAATATAAGTACCTTTATAGTATAGTAGTTATATACTTAAAAAGTATGCCGGCTATAATACTTAAGTCGGTTTAAATCCGGCTAAGAGTATAGTCTTTTTAGCTAAACTAGTAGACCGCGCTAACTTACTATAAAATTAGCTAACTAGCGATTTTAAAAGCGCTTATAAATTTACAAGTAGCTTAGCCTTGCTATAAGTAAGCCCGCCTAAGCTTAGTCTTACTTAAGCGCGATAATAACTTATTAAAGGCGCGGCCCTTAGCCTTAGTCTAGTCTTTAATAAGGATAATAAAGCCTATACCGGATAACTAGCAATTCCGATACTAATAACGCAGCGCGGTGCCGATATAATAATTTAGTAAGGGCCCCCTTTAAGACTTTATAAACCCCGAAGCGCCCCCGGCTTAGCTAAAGGCCGGCAAAATTATATAGCCCGCTAAGCCTCGCGGCGGCTAAAATAAGTTAATAACCTAAAATACGCATTTCGGCGGATAATTAAATACTTATAAGAAGAATTTTATTAACTAATAGTAATTAAGAGATATATTAATTACTTACTGCGAAGTCGTTATTACTTTATAGCGGGCTTGTAGTAGTTTAAGCGAATCAACCGACTAACCTGTTTATAGCCGGCGCCCCTCTTTTCTTTATATATAGTTATAAAGGCTAATATAGTAAGACTTAAAGCGAAGAAGCGGCGGAGGGTTTTTCCCCGGGTACTTTAGTTTTCTTTTATATAAAAACCGAGCAATAGCTTAAAAACCTAAATTAAGTCCGTAGTATAAACTTAATAATACTATATATAGGTTTAGCTAGGATAAAAATATTTAGCGTAAGCGTTTTTAACAATTTCCTTAATATAAGTCTTAAGGATATATAGTCTTTAGCGTTTATTATCTTTATAAAGTATAATAGCCTTTATAACTAAAAAAATAAGAGTTTAAGGATACTGTCTTTATTATTAAGCTATTTAATAATCTTTACTTATTATTTATCCTCTATATATTGATTAATTATTTTTTTATAAAGCGGGAATTTAATTAATGCTTTTATATAAAGAAATACGTAGTTTATCGTCTTATTTTCTTAAATACGTTTTAATTCCCCTTTTTAGTTTAAGAATACTAGCTAATAATCTTAGTATAGTAAACATAAAAAAGCGTTTAATATAACGTTTTTAACGCTTAAAGTATAATATACCTTAAGCGGAAATTAGCTTAAGTATTAAAAGGTAAGAACTAGCTTATTATTAGATTTTATATTAATAAAGGATAATAACTTTTAGTATATAATTTTATAGGTGCTTATATAATCGGTAAAAACGACTACTTATAGCGTTTTTACGGATAGTATTATAGTATATAGCTTATATACCACTTATATTAAACTAGCTACTTTAAGCTTTATAAGCTATTATTAAGGTTCTCCGTTTTAAAGGGCACGGCTTAAGTAAATAAAAAGCTAAACTATAGTCCGCGCTAATAAAGTCTTTTTATCTTACTTTATACCTTTTATTAAGTAAAAAGCTATAGCCGCTACTTTATATTCTTAAGATACGTTAATTTAAATAAATAGTTATTAAGTAAGGTTAAAGTAGTAAATTGTTTAAAGCTTAGTAAGTTTTTTAGTTAAATTTATAAAGGCCTCTTTTTCTTTTAAAGTAAGCTAAAAATCGGTTTTCGCAGTATATTATACTTATTATTAGCCGCTTAAGGGGACTCCTTTTTCCCGTCTTACTTAAAGTAGCTTTACCTTTCGATTTTATAAGACGTTAACTTCTTTAGCGAAATATAAGACTATATAGCGTAGCTACTTAATAAGGCTAATCTATTTTTAAGCTATTAAAGGTTCTTTAAAAACGTAATATCCTTTAAAGCTTATACGCGTTTATTTATATTTATTAAGCTAATAGTATTTACCTTAAAACTAAGGAGTTATATAGATAAGTAAGCTTAAAAAGACTTTAATCTAAATAAAGTAATAATATAATCGTAAAAAGCACGGAATACTGCCTTTAAGTATTAAAGGTATTCTTAAGCTATATTAAATTAAATAATAATATCGTTAATATAAGCTGCCGCGTATTCTTAATATTTATAAAGGACGTTATTAATAAATCTTTAGATATATACTAAGGAGATTTAAAAGCCTATAAGTATTATAAGTAATTTTTTTAGTCCGCGATAGCTTATAACTATAAATCATTCTTAGTAGTCTTAGTAAACTAAAAACTAATAAAAAAACGACTATACGTTTACCGCACTAATAAACCTTTTTTCTTAAAAACGTTTAATTATATTACTTTAAAGCGGTGATAAGTAAGCGTTTAAGGTATTAATAGCGTTAATCCCCCGTAAATTTATAACTACTTATCTTTTTTCTTTTTTATTTACTATCTTTTAAACTATAAATACCGGCGCCGCGAATAAAGTCGGCTTATAAACCCGCTTTAACCGTCTTAATTTTGTTAACTAGCTAAATAATATCTTTACTATATTCTTATCCTTATTACTTAATAGATATAATCTTAATACGACTTATTAATATTACTATCCTTTTACTAAGGAAATATATATATATTCGGAATCGTCTATATATACTACTTCTTTATTCTTTTAATAGCGGGAAAACAATTAAAGAATATTTTAAACCTTTAATATATATTCTAAGTCCTTAGCGTAAGTTAAAACGCCTTAATAAATAGTAAGTTTAAGTAAGTCCTTAGTTTAGCTAATATTAAGCTTATAGTTTATTATAAGATGTTTTTATACAAAGTCTTTAAGGGGGTTTATTTTATCCGGGTTTTTTATAAGGACTTCGGCTAAAGGAATAATAATATTAACCTTCTTATATAGCTAAAACTACTTATTAAAGTTTATAATTACCCTTACTTTTTAACTTTAGTAGAGTACTAGTAGTTCCTTTAAGCAGTTTATCGCTATAAAGCTTTTATAATCTTATATTATTATTTAAGTAAGCTTAAGGTTATTAAAAAAGAATATTTTATCCCGCCTTAATAGCAATACCCGGACTTATATAACTAAGGCATAGCTAAAACTAGCTAAATTCCTTATAGTAGTTAAGTAAATAACTTATCTATATATTACTAGTCTTAACCGGATTATCTTAACTTTAGCTTCGATCCCTTTAAAAGCCCCGATTTAAAAGACTAATATAAAGTTAATTAAGTCCTCTTAATAAAGAACTAAAAAATCTTCGCTTAGTAATATATTAGCCGCTAAGCGTTTTACTTTCTAAGTGCTAATCCTTACTTTTATAACCGCGAGGCTATTATTTAGCCTTCTTAGTATATACGCAGTAAGTTTTACTTATTTAATAGTAGCCGTTTTTTTTACTCCTTAAATAAGTATTTATTTAAAAGAATTTATAATTATATCTTAAAAAGTCTTTATTAAGTTAGCTTAAATAAGGCTTTAGTTTACCTTAGTATCTATATAGGCTTTAATACTTATCTTAAGCCTTGATTTTTCTATAGACTAGTAAGTATATATAAGTAAATTATAATAGCTTATTTAAGCTTAATAGTTAAATAACTAAGAAAGTCTAAACTACTTAAACGCTTTATAGCTTTTAAATAACTACTTATTATATTAAGCTACGTTTTTATATAGTAATATCTTAGCTAAGGTTAAGGGGGTATTTATTTTTAATATATTAATAAAGTTTATTTTTTAAGGAGAATATTTTGCTTTAAAATCCGTATACTTTATTAGCTTTTTAAACTAAGTTTACTATAATATAGATTACGGTTTCATTTAAGCTTTTATTAGTATCTATTTAAGCTTCTTTTATATTATATCTTTTGTTTTTAAATAGTTATTAACCTTTATTATAGTTCTTTCTTAAGTTATAAGGTATACTTAGTTTAGCTTTAGTATTAATAAGTATATAGTCTTAAAGGTCCTTTCTCTTTTAAGCTAAAAGACCTTGGTTTATATTTTTAGCTATTAAAACGGGTTTCTCTTTTAACTTAGTAAACGCTATAAAGCTTATAGTATATCCGCTTTAGCTAAGCGGTTTAAGAATATAACTTATAGTCCCGGCGAGCTTTTAATAAATAGTTAAGGCGTTTAGAACTATCCTTTAAGTACGTATAAAGTATAGCTAATTAAGCCTCGTCTTTTTATAAGTTAAACTTATTGTTTTCGCATTTATAAATGCTTTTAAGATCCTTAAGTATATTTAACGTATAGCTAAGGAAGAACTTCTTAATATTTATTAATCTATTTATTAATATCCTCCTTTATTACGAAATAGTATAAAGAGTTTTATAAATAAATATTTAGCTTTTAATAAATTATTATAGTTATATAGTTTAGCTAATAAAGCATAGCTTAGCTTTATGTTATAAGCGTGGTATTTTAAACTAAAGGTTAGACCTTATTATTATATTTTTAATAATAAAGTGCTTTTTATTAAGTGCTTATATCGCTATATTTAAGTGGATTTTAAATAGTTTTTATAAAGCGGATACTACGCTTTATAGTATAAGAATAAGGGGATAGGGCGCGGACTAATTACTACTAGTTAAGGCCGGTACTATAAACTAATTACTACTAATCGGGCTAGTATAACGGACTAATTACTATATATAAACGTATATAAAAGTTTAAAAATAGTTAAAAGCTTATCCTTTCTTTAAAGCTTAGCTAGCTACTTTATACTTAATTCTTTAAGCTACCTTTAAGGATTTTTAACTATACTATCCTTTTATCTATTATTAATATATAGATAGACCGTAAATAACCTTATAGAATCACTTAATAAACTAAGTATAAGCCCGGTTAAAAACACTATAAACTATAGTTAAGGAAATCCTTTAAATATCCTTAAATATCCCTTATAAATCGCGGTAAAGTCTATCCTATATTTTTTAAGGTGCTTTTATAGTTAAAAACGGGTTTATATATAATTTAAATATCCTATAGAAATCCTTAAATCTTCTTTAAAGATACTAATAAAATCCCCTTAGTAGTTTTTACGGTATTTTTTATAGTTAAAAACGTCGTAAACTATAGTTAAATAAGCTTTTAAGCCTTTATAGTTATATCTTAAAAACCTTAATAAGGTCCGATTAATAATATTTATTATATCTCTTTAAGCGAGCCTTTATAGTATACGCTTTAAGTATTCTTATTATAAGGTTTTATAAAGCTCCTTTAAAGTAAAGTAAAGAGTTAAAGTATAGCCGTTTAATTTCTATAATAACTTCTTAAAGTAAGAAAGAAAAGCTAATATTCTTATTAGTTTAAAGTAAAAATAAAGTAAAGGAGGCGTTAAGTAATACCTTTATAGTAGCGACTTTATACTATATTAATAATGCGCTATCCCTATTCTTTTAATAGTTATTTCGGCCTATCTACTAAATAATAACTAAGTAGCTTAAGATAGTAAGTAAGCGGCTTTATTATAGACTTTTATTACTTATTTAGTTATACGTCTTTATTTTATTAAGGCGATTAGCGTATTTAGTTTAAGCTTATAGTAAGGTTTTTCACTCTCCTTTAAAGCGTATATCTAGGCACTTATTAAGTTAGAAGGAGTTTCGCGCTAAGGAATATTTAATTTTCTTAGCGGGATACGTTATAAAAGACTAGCTTTATTTAAGCCTTATTTTATATTATTATCCTACTTACCTTTTACGCTGTTTTTAATCCTCTACTAAGTTTCTTATACTACTTACTAGCTTTATAAGCCGCTTATAAGCGAGATATTATATCTTACTTATTACTACTTTTATAGCTATCTCTTACTTTTTATTATTAAGCTTTTTAACTTATTATCCTTTTTATATAGCGTTACTATTTACGCCTTTCCGCCGATTAATATGCGTTTAGCTACTAAGAAAGTATTAAGGTAAGGATAAGCTATCCCGCTAATATTAATAAGTATAGTTATTATTAAGGTATTAAATATTTATATTTCTACTTAAAAGCGGGTAATAATGTCCTTAATAGCTTTAATACTTAACTCCTTCCTCTTAAGGTTCTAAGTATATTTAATAGTCTTAAAGAACCTTTTTATAAAAAGGGCATTAAAGGAGAAAATATAAAGCGCGTAATTAGTATAGCTAATAAGGCGGATATTAAAGCTTAAGAATTTTATCGATTAAGTTAAAGTTAAGTTGCGTTTAGACTCTTTATAAGCTTATAAGTAAAACTTAGTATAGTTTATAGCTAAGTAAAAACTTTTATTAATTATAATCTCGTTACTAAAGTATAAGCTTATAAAACTAAGCTTATTAAGAATTATATTAATTATTACTAGCGGTCTTTTTAAGATTAAGCGGCGAAATATATTCTAAGGCTAGTTATCGCTATTTCTTTTAATTAAGGACGGACGGTAGATAGACTATAATAAGGCGCTTATATACGTTTATATAGCCGGGCTAAGCATAGCGGTAAGGGGAAAAAGCGTTTACTAAGACTAAACGGGTCTTTAAGGCTTATAATAGCTATAAGCTAAGAAGGGGATTTTATAGCGCGGGCTAGACTATATATAGAGCGAGATAAGGTTTTAGCTATAATAGCTTAAAACGCCGCTATAAACCTAGCGATAAACTAGTTAAGCTAGGCCTTAAATATATAGTTAAGGATAGCGTGGTTGTTATTTTAATTGTTTAGCTAAAACGGGTTCCTATTAGCTATAATAGCTATTATAAATCTTAAAACTATAGTAAGGTTAGCTAACCTAAAAGCATTAAGTATCGGCTAGTTATTCCGCTAATAAAGATTTCCGGCTACGCCTTAAAAATTATATAAGTAGTAAGGGCTTTTAAATAATAAAAGCTAAGCGAGAAGTATAGCTAAGTTGCTATAAAACTAGCCGTCTAGACTATATTATAGTATAAAGCTAAGAGGTAAGTCGTTTAAGTTAAGTATTTAAAAAGGGTAGTATAGGCCGTCCTTAATAGTGCTATATTTTAAGTTAAATCTATTAGCTTAAGCGTAGCTATAAAAAGCGGCGTAGGTTTATATAAAGGCTTAAACTTAAAGGTTCTAACTCTTGCTAAGGGACTTAAAGCTATAAAGAATAGCCGCTTTATTTTTATAAAGCTTAAGCGCCCGCTTATATTTTTTATATTAAAAGTATAAAGGCTTATAAAAAAGCAAGCTAAAAAAGTAGTTACGAAATAGCTAATCTTAGCTATAAGAGATATTAGATAATAAAGGGACTTAAAATAAAAGTATAAAGATTATAGGCTTAAAAGAAAAAAAGTTATATATATAAAAGTAAGTAAGGTATAGTAAGCTAAAGCTAGCGGTATAAAGAAATATAGTTATAAAAAGAAAAAAGGAAAGGAGAAAGGGTAAGCGGCGGAGAGAATTTAAATAAGTATACTATAAGGCTAAAACGGCTTTATTGCTTAAAGTAAACGGTAATATATTATTATTAAAATAACTAATTACCTTAAGTATAGTAAGTTATAGTTTCTTATAACCTATAATAGCTTTAAAGTTTCGTGCTAAGGCCTAACTACTTAATTCTCTTAGTTAAAAAGTTTTATATTAAGTTATAAAGGCTATATATTATACTTTTATTTAAACTACTTAAGTAACTAACCTTTTTTATGTTTTTTAAAGGCTTTTACGATTTTTAATAAGAAAACCGCTTTTTCGTTTTCTTATAAGTTATAGATGTTTAGCTCGCCTTTTTAAGCTATAAAAAACACATTTTTTAGCTTTTCGTCGCCTTTTTTTTATTATACGGCTTTATAAAATTCGTTTTACTTTTTACTTATTTAAGTAAAGTATCCCTTTATCTTAAACTAAGCTTAAGCGTATAGCTAGCTTATCTACTAAGCATAGTTATACTACTAAAATAACTAAATAGATATTAAAAACCCTTTTTATATTTAACTAGTATATAAGCTATCTTACTTTAATAGCAACTTTAAACGGCTTAGTATATCCTTTTTAAAGCTTTACTAGTTTATTATTTATAATATAGTAACCTTTATTAAGCTATAACTAAACTTAATCGCTAAGCTTAAATTTTAGTAAGTAGTGTTTTTTATTATATTTATCTTTTATAGCGGCCTAAGTATAAGTAATAGCTAACTTAACTTCTTTTTATAAGACCTCTTATTTTTATAGGTATAAGTAGTTATTAAGAAACTAAAAGCTATTATTTATTCTTATCTTTATAATAAGCTTATTAAAAGCTATATAAATTACTAAAAAGAAGGAATTATTAAGGCTAAACTAAAAAGCGATTAGTATATTAGTTTAGCGTAAGTTTAAGAAATTAGCGGTAAAAAATTATAACGCGATTTTTATTGTTTAGTTTCGCCTTTTTAATAAGCTATTAGTTTAGGAGTACTAAGTAGTAAATATAAGAAGCTTCGATTTAAAAGCTTGCTATAAAGTCCGCTAAAATACGAAAGTAAACTTTACGTCTTAATTAAAGATTATTCTTTTCGGAATCCTTTAATTAGCGCGGAGTAGCTTAATATATAATATTAATACTTAGTTTTTTACTATAAACTAATTATTACTAAGGATAAGGAGATATACCTCGAAGAATTTATTAGTTATAATTAATAAAGTATTAAAAAGGGTTTTTATAAGATTTTTTTATAAAGATTGTTTAGCTTAAACTACTAAAAGCTTAATAATAAGGTTTATCGCTATTATATAGTATAAAACTAGTAGGCTTTAAATTAAGATAAGCTACTTTAATATCTTACTTTAATTAGTTTAGTTATAGTAATAAGCGTTATAGCTATCTACGACCTTATCTATATATTTACTATACTATAGGATTAAGAAGCTCTTAAATAGGTCTTATTATATATTAGTACGGCTAGTATAAAAATATTTAATATAAGCGTTTTAAATATTCTCCTTAGCGTAAGTCTTAAGAATATATAGTCTCCGGTATTTATCGTTTTCCGTAAAGTATAGCAACTTTTATAATTAAAGAAATAGGAGTTTAAAGATACTATCCTTATTATTAAGCTATATAATAATCTTTACTTGTTATATATCTTTTATATATTTATCGATTATTCTTTAGCGGAGCGATAATTTAATTAATACTTCCGTATAAAGGAATATATAGTTTATTATCTTTTCTTTTTAAATACGTTTTAATTCCCCTTTTTAGCTTAAGGATACTAGCTTATTATCTTAATATAGTAAATATAAGAAAGCGTTTAATACGACGTTTTTAACGCTTAAAATATAGTATACCTTAAGGGGGAATTAGCTTATATATTAAGATATAAAGACTAGCTTATTATTAGATTTTATATTTATAAAGAAATAAAGGTTTTTAGTATAGAATTCTATAAGTGCTTATATAGTTAGTAAAGACGACTACTTATAGCGTTTTTATAGATAGTACTATAGTATATAACTTATAAACTGCTTATACTAAACTAGCTACTTTAAGCTTTATAAGCTAGTATTAAGGCTCTTTACTTTAAAAGGCGCGGCTTAAGTAAATAATAAGCTAAACCTTAGTCCGGGCTAGTAATATCTTTTTATCTTATTTTATACCTTCCTTTAAGTAATAAGCTATAGCCGCTACTTTATATTCTTAAGATATATTAATTTAAATTAATAGTTATTAAGTAAGGTTAAAATAGTAAATCGTTTAAGGCTTAATAAGGTTTTTAGTTAGATTTATAAAAGCCTCTTTTTCTTTTAAAGTAAGCTAAAAAGTAGCTTTTGCAGTATATTAAGCCCGTCTTTAGCCCTTTAAAAAGACTTCTTTTTCTTATTTTACTTAAAGTAGATCTGTTTTTTATTTTTAAAAGACGTTAACTTCCTTAGCAAAATACAGGACTATATAGTATAGCTACATAATAAGGCCGATCTATTTCTTAAGCTATTAAAGGTTCTTTAAAAACGCGATATTCTTTAAAGCTTATACGCGTTTATTTATTTATTTATTAAGCTAATAGCGTTTACCTTAAATCTTAGGAGCTATATAAATAAGTACGTTAAGAAGGATTTTAATCCGGATAAGGTAATATTACGTTTATAAAAAGCGCGGAATATTACCTTTAAGTATTAAAGGTATTCTTTAGCAATATTAAAGTAAATAATACTTTTATTAATATAAGCCCTTGCGTATTCTTAGTATCTATAGAGGATATTATTAATAAACCTTTAAAAATATACCGGGGATGTTCTTAAAGCCTATAAGTATTATTTATAATCTTTTTAGCCCGCGATAGCTTATAAATTTAAACCTTTCTTAATAGTCTTAATAAACTAAGAACTAATAAAAAAACGATTATACGTTTACTATATTAATAAACTTCTTTCCTTAAAGATGTTTAATTATATCGCTTTAAAAGAGTATTAAGTAAGCGTTTAAGGTAATAATAATATTAATCCCCTATAAGTTTATAACTACTTATTTACTACGCCTTATAGCGTAAGGATAAGGGGATAGGGCGCGGACTAATTACCGCTAGTTAAGGCCGGTACTATAAACTAATTACTACTAGTTAGGGCCGGTACTACGGACTAATTACCGCCGGTTAGGCTAGTATAATAAACTAATTACTATATATAAACGTATATAAGGGTTTAGAAATAGTAAAAAGCTTATCTATTTTCTAAGGCATAGCTAGCTACTTTATACTTAGTTCTTTAAGCTAATATTTAAGATCTTTAACTATACTATTCTTTTATTTATTATAAGTGCGTAGAAAAACTATAGATATCCTTATAGAATCGCTTAATAAACTAAGTATAAGCCTGGCTAGAAACACTATAAACTATAGTTAAGAAAATCCCTTAAATATCCTTAAATATCCCTTAAAAATCGCGGTAAGGTTTATCCCGTGTTTTTTTAGGTACTTTCTTAGTGAGAAATAGGTTAAACTATAATTAAGATATCCCGCGGAAATCCTTAAATATCCCTTAAAAATACTAGCGGAATCCGCTTAATAGTTTCTTTAGTATCTTTTATAGTTAAAGACGTTATAAACTAAAATTAAACGTTATAAACTATAGTTAAGTAAGCTCTTAACCCTTTATAGTTATATCTTAAAATTCTTAGCGAGGTTTAACTAGTAATATTTATCGTATCTCCTTAAGCGAGCCTTTATAGTGCGTACTCCGGGCGTTCTTATCGCGGGGTTCCGTAAGGCTCCTTAAGAGTAAAGTAAGGAGTCTAGGCATAGCCGTTTAAATTCTATAATAACTCCCTTAAGTAAAAAAGAAAAGCTAATATCCTCGTCGGTTTAAAGTAAGAATAAAGTAAAGGGGGCGCTAAGTAATAGCTTTATAATAGTATCTTTACGCTATATTAATAGTACGCCGTCCTTATCCCTTTAATAGTTTTTTCGGCCTATCCGGCTAATAGTAGCTAGGTAGCTTAAGATAGTTAATAAGCAGCTTTTATTATAAATCCTTACTTTATATTTAGTCGTACGTTTTTATCTTTATTAAGGCGATTAGCGCGTTTAGCTAAAACTTATAGTAAAGTTTTCCGACTTTTTTTAAGGCGTGCGTTCGGGCACTTATTAAGCAGTAAGAAGTCTCCGCGCCGGGGAATACTTAAATTCCTTAGTAGGATATATTATAAGAAACTAGCTTTATTTAAGCCTTATCTTATATTATTATCTTACTTACCTTTTTATACCGTTTTTAATCCTCTATTAAATTTCCTATACTACTTACTAGCTTTAAAAGCCGCTTATAAGCAAGATATTATATCCTACGTATTACTACTATTATAAGTATCCCCCGCTTTTTATCGCTAGGCTTTCCGACTTATTATTTTTTTTATATAGCGCTACTACTTATGCCTTTCCGCTAATTAACGCGCGTTTAGCTACTAAGAAGGTATTAAGGTAAAGGTAAGCCATCCTGCTAATATTAATAGGTATAGTTAGCACTAGGATATTAAACGTTTATATTCCCGCTTAAAAGCGAGTAATAAGGTCCTTAATAGCCTTAATACTTAACTCGTCGCTCTTAAGGTTTTAAATATACTTAATAGTCTCGAAGAACCTCTTTATAAAGGGGGCCTTAAAGGTAAGAATATAAAGCGTATAGTTAGTACGGCTAATAAAGTAGATATTAAAGCTTAGGAATTTTATTGCTTAAGTTAAAGTTAAGTCGCGTTTAAACTCTTCGCGGGCTTATAAGTAAAATTTAGCGTAATTTATAGCTAAGCGGAAACTCTTAATTATTATAATCCTATCGCCGGAGTATAAGCTTATAAAGCTAGGCTTATTAAGGATTATATCGGTTATTATTAGCAGCTCTTATAAGATCGGGCGACGGAATATATCGCGAGGCTAATTATCGCTGTCTCTTCCGGTTAAGGAAGGACGGCGGATAAACTATAATAAGGCGCTTATACGCCTTTATATAGCTAGGCTAAGTATATAGGTAAGCGGAAAAGGCGTTTACTAAGCGGGACTAAATAGGTCTTTAAGGCTTATAGCGGCTATAAGCTAAAAAGAGGATTTTATAACGCAGGCTAGACCGCATATAAAGCAAGATAGGGTTTTAGCTATAGTAGCTTAAGATACCGCTATAAACCTAGTTATAAACTAGTTAAGCTAGGCCTTAAATATATAGTTAAGAACGGCGCCGATATCGTTTTAATCGTTTAGCTAAAGCGGGTTTCCGCTAGTTATAACGGCTATTATAGATCTTAAGACTATAGCGAGGTTAGCTAACTTAAAAGCATTAAGTATTAACTAGTTATTCCGCTAATAAAGATTTTGAGCTACGCCTTAACAAATATATAGTTAGCGGGGGCTTTTAAACGGTAAGAGCTAAGTAAGAGGTATAGCTAAGTTACTACGAAACTAGCTATTTAAACTACGCTATAATATAAGGCTAGGAGGTAAGTTATCTAAGTTAAGTATTTAAAGAAGGTAATATAAGCCGTCTTTTATAGTGCCGTAGTTTAAGTTAAATCTATTAGCTTAAGCGCGGCTATAAAAAGCGGCGTAGGTTTATATAAAAGCTTAAACCTAAAGGTTTTAACTCTTATTAAGGGACTTAAAGCTATAGAGAATAGCCGCCTTATTTCCGTAAAGCTTAAGCGCTTACTTATATCTTTTATATTAAAGGTATAAGGGCTTATAAGAAAGCGGGCTAAAGAAGTAGTTATAAAATAGCTAGTCTTAGCTAAAAAAGACGTTAAATAATAAAAGGACTTAAAACGGGAGTATAAGAATTATAGGCTTAAGGTAAAGAAGGTTATATATATAAAGGTAAGCGAGGTACGGCGGGCTATAGCTAGCGGTAAAGGGAAATATAGTTAAAGAAAAAAGAAAGGAAAGGAGAGAGGGCGGGCGGCGGAGAGAATTTAAATAAGTATACTATAAGGCTTAAAAGGCCTTATTGCTTAAGGTAAACGGCGGTATATTATTATCGGAATAACTAATTACTTTAAGCGTAGTAAGGTATAGTTTTTTATAACTTATAGTAGCTTTTAAGTCTTATGCTTAAGCCTAACCGCTTAAGTCCTTTAGTTAAAGAGTGTTATATTAAGTTATAAAGGCCGCGCGTTATACTCTTATTTAAACTACTTAAGTAGCTAACTTCTCTTATACTTTTTCGAAGGCTTTTATAATCTTTAGCGAGAAAACCGCTTTTTCGTTTACTTATAAGTTATAGCTGCTTAGCTAGCCTTTTTAAGCTATAAAAAACTCTTTCCTTAGCTTTCCGCTACTTTTTTTTATTATACGGCTTTATAAGATTCGTTTTACTTTTTACTTATTTAAGTAAGGTATCTTTTTATCTTAAATTAGTCCTAAGCGTATAGCTAGCTTATCCGCTAAGTATAGTTATGCTATTAAAACGACTAAATAGATATTAAGGGACCTTTTTATATTTAGCTAATATATAAGCTATCTTACTTTAGCGGTAACTTTAAACAGCTTAGTACGTCTTTTTTAAAGCTTTATTAATCTACTATCCGCGATATAGTAGCCTTTACTTAGCTATAGCTTAACTTAATCGCTAGGCTTAAATTTTAATAAGCGGTGTTTCTTATCGTATTTATCCTTTATAGCGGCTTAAGTATAAGCGATAGCTAACTTAGCTTCTTTTTATAAGACCTCTTAGTTTTGTAGGTATAAGTAGTTACTAAAAAACTAAAGGCCGTTATTTATTCTTATCCTTATAATAAGCTTACTAAAAGCCGCGTAAATTACTAAGAAAAAGAAATTATTAAGGCTAAACTAAAAAGCGACTAGTATATTAGTTTAGTGTAGGTCTAAGAAATAAGCGGTAAAGAATCGTAGCGCGATTTTTATAGTTTAGTTTCGCCTTTTTAATAAGCTATTAGTTTAAAAGTACTAAGCGGTAAATATAAAAAGCTTTGATTTAAAGGCTTGCTACAAAGTCCGCTAAAATACTAAGGTAAACTTTACGTCTTAGTTAGAGATTATCTCTTTTAAAATCCCTTAATTAGCGCGGAGTAACTTAATATATAACGCTTATACTTAGTCTTTTACTATAAACTAGTTATTACTTAAGATAAGGAGATATATTTTTAAGAATTTATAAGTTATAGTTAGTAAGGTATTAAAGAAGTTCTTTATAGAATCTTTTTATAGGGATTATTTAGCTTAAACTACTAAGAGCTTAGTAATAAAGTCTATTACTATTATATAATATAAAACCGGCGGGCTTTAAATCGAGATAAGCTACCTTAGCGTCTTACCTTAATCGGTTTAATTATAGTAATAAGCATCGTAGCCGTTTATAACCTTATCTATATATCTATTAAGCTATAGGATTAAGAAGCTTTTAGATAAATCTTATTATATATAGGCATAGCTAGTATATAAATATTTAGCGTAAGCGTTTTTAACGATTTCCTTAGTATAAGTCTTAAGGATATATAGTCTCCGGCGTTTATCGTTCTCTATAAAGTATAGCAACCTTTATAACTAAAAGAATAGGAGTCTAAGGATACCGTCTTTATCGCTAAGCTATGCTATAATTTTTACTTACTATATATCCTTTATATATTTATTAATTCTTTTTTAGCGGAGCGGCAATTCGATTAATACTTCCGCGTAAAGGAATATATAGTCTATTATCTTATCTTCTTAAATATATTCTAATTCCCTTTCTTAGTTTAAGGATACCGGCTTATTATCTTAGTGCGGTAAACGTTAAAGCGCGTTTAACACGATATTTTCGATGCTTAGGATATAGCATACCTTAAGCGGGAATTAGCTTAAGTATTAAGACGCGAGGACTAGCTTATTATAAGATTTTATATTAATAAAAAATAAGGATTTCTAGTATATAATTTAATAGGTGCTTATATATTCGGAAAAGATAACTACTTCGAGCGTTTTTACGGATAGTATTATAATATATAACTTATATACTACTTATACTAAACCGGCTACTTTAAGTTTTATAGGCTAGTATTAAAGTTCTCCGCCTTAAAAGGCGCGGCTTAAGTAAATAATAAGCTAAACCTTAGTTTAAGCTAATAGCGGTTTTTATCCTATTCCGTACTTTCTTTTAAGAAAAAAGCTATAGCCGCTACTTTATATTCTTAAGATATATCGATTTAAATAAATAGTTATTAAGCGGGGTAAAAGTAGTAAATAGTTTAAGGCTTAGTAAGTTCCTTAATTAAAATCGTAAAGGCCTTTTTCTTTTCTAGAGTAAGCTAAAAGGCGGTATTTATAGCGTATTAAGCCTATCCTTAGCCCCTTAAGGGGACTCCTTCTTCTTATCTTACTTAAAGTAGCTTTATCTTTCGTTTTTATAAAACGTTAACTTCTTTAGCGAAATATAAGACCGTATAGTATAGCTACTTAGTAAGGCCGATTTATTTCTTAAGCTATTAAAGGTTCTTTAAGAACGCAATATCCTTTAAAGCTTATACGCGTTCGTCTATATTTATTAAGCTAATAGCGTTTACCTTAAATCTAAGGAGCTATATAAATAAGTACGCTAAGAAAGACTTTAGTTTAAATAAGGTAAGATTATAGTCGTAAAAAGCGCGGAATATAGCCTTTAAATATTTAAGGTATTCTTTAGCTATATTAAAGTAAATAATAATATCGTTAATATAGGCCGCCGCGTATTTTTAGTATCTATAAAGGACGTTACTAATAAACCTTTAAACGTATACTAAGGAGTTCTTAAAGCTTATAAGTATTACTAATAATCTTTTTAGCTTAAAATAGCTTATAACTATAAACCTTTTTTAGTAATCTTAGTAAACTAAGAACTAATAGAAAAACAATTATACGTTTACTATATTAATAAACTTCTTTCTTTAGTAGTATTTAATTATATCGCTTTAAAAGTATATTAAGTAAGCGTTTAAGGTAATAATAGCGTTAATCCTTTATAGGTTTATAATTACTTATCCCTTTTCCTTTTTATTTACTATCTTTTATATTATAAATACCGGCGCCGTAAATAAGGTTAGCTTATAAACTTATTTTAATCGGCCTTACGCGGTTAGCTAGCCGAATAATCTATTTACTACCTTCTTATCTTTATTGCTTAATAGGTATAATCTTAATACGACTTATTAGTATTACTATTCTTTTACTAAAGGAATACGTATATATTCGGATTTATTTATATATACTACTCCCTCGTCTCTTTAAAGGCGGGGAAACGATTAAAGGATATCTTAAACTTTTAATTTATATTTTAAGTCTTTAGCGTAGATCCGGACGCCCTTATTAATAGTAAGTTTAGGTAAGTCCTTAGTTCGGCCGATTTTAAGTTTATAGCTTACTATAAGATCTTTTTATAAGAAGTCCTTAGCGGGCTTTATTTTATCCGGATTTTTTATTAGGGCTTCTGCTAAGGGAGTAGTAGCGTTAACCTCTTTATATAGCTAAAACTACTTATTAAGGTCTATAATTATCCTTACCTTTTAGCTTTAGCAGAGTATTAATAGTTCCTTAAAATAGTTTATCGCTATAAAGCTCTTATAATCTTATATTATTATCCGGGCAAGCTTAAGGTTATTTAGGAAAAATATTATATTATGCCTTAATAGCGGCGCCCGGACTTATATAAGTAAGGTATAGCTAAAACTAGATAAAATCGTCGTAATAACTAAGAAAATTACTTATTTATATATTACTAGTCGTAGCCGGACTATTTTAACTTTAGCTTTAATTCTTTTATAAGCCTAGATTTATAAAACTAATATAAAGTTAATAAAGTCCTTTTAGTAAGGAACTAAAAAGTCTTAGCTAAGTAATATATTAGCTACTAAGCGTTTTACTATCTAAGCGCTAATCCTTACTTTTACGACTAAAAGGCTACTATTTAGCCTTTTTAGTATATACGCGGTAAACTTTACTTATTTAATAGTAGCTATCCTTCTTCCTACTTAAATAAGAATTTATTAAAAGGAGTTTATAGTTATATCTTAAAAGGTCTTTACTAAGTCGGCTTAAATAAGGCTTAGGTTTACCTTAGTATCTATAAAGGCTTTAATGCTTATTTTAAGCCTTTCTTTTCTATAGACTAATAAGTATATATAAGTAAATTATAATATCCTATTAAGGTTTAACGGCTAAATATTAAATAAAGCCTTAACTATCTAAACGCTTTATAGCTTCTAAATAACTACTTACTATACTAAGCTATGTCTTTATATAGTAATATCTTAGTTAAGGTTAAGGGGGTACTTATCTTTAATATATCGGTAAAGCTTATTCTTTAAGGGGAATACTTCGCTATAAAATCTATATACTTTATTAGCCTCTTATACTAAGTTTACTATAATATAAATTGCGGTTTCCTTTAAGCTTTTATCGGTATTTAACTAAGCTCCTTTTATATTATACTTTTTATCCCTTAAATAGTCGTTAGTCTTTATTATAGTTCCTTCCTTAATTATAAGGTATACTTACTTTAGCTTTAGTATTAATAAGTATATAGTCTTAAACGTTCTTTTTTTTTTAAGCTAAAAGACTTTAGCTTATATTCTTTACTATTTAGGCAGATTTCTCCCTTAACTTAGTAAGCGCTATAAGGCCTATAGTATATCCGCTTTTACTAAGCGGTTTAAAAACGTAACCCGCGGCCCCGGTAAGCTTTTAATAGATAGCCAGGGCGTCCCGGACTATCCTTTAAATACGTATAGGGTATAGCTAATCGGCCCTCGCCTTTTTATAAGTTAGACCTATTTCTTTCGCGCTAATAAGTGCTTTTAAAATCCTTAAGTATATTTAACTTATAGCTAAGGAAGAATTTCCTTATATTTATTAATTTATTTATTAATATCCTTATTTCCTACTAAATATTATAAGGATTCTTATAAGTAAACGTCTAGCCTTTAGTAAATTACTATAGTTAGGTAGTTTAGCTAGTAAAGCGCGGCCTTAGCTTTATATTATAAGCGCGATATCTAAAACTTAAAGTTAGATCTTATTACTATATGTTTAATAGTATAGTGCTCTTTATTAAGTGCTTATATTACTATATCTAAGCGGATTCCGAACTAGTTTTATAAAGCGGAAATTTATCGGCTTAGTTTAATACCGGGCTCGCTAAGTTTTTCTTATTATAGTTTTAAAAGGTCCTGAAAATACTATTCCGCCGCACTTCCTTAAAAGAAGGAGGGCAATTAAATAGCTAATTCGTCTATATAGGCCTTGCCTTTATTAGCGTTTTAGCGGATAAAGTTAATAAAACGGTTTACTTTTCGAAACGTATTAGCTTTATTATCTTCTTAAACTTCGTTAAAAAATACTTTTAAAGGTCTTAATAGGTTAAATCTCCTTATATTATTAGCTTATAGTTAAGGTTTTTCTTAAGGCTTAATAAGCGCGTCTTTTTTTCTTAGTACTTAAAAGAGACTAAGGAATTATTTATTTAATATTATTACTATTTTTACTAAAAGGCTTAAGGCTATACTTAGTCTTAATATTTACGCGCTAAGTATAGATAAGTTTAGCCCGCTAAAGGTATTACTTATTATATTCTTATCGCTTATTATTAAGGTCTTAGTCTTAATACTCTTACTAAGCGCTTAACCTTCTATCTTATATATATCTTAAAATCCGGTATACCGCGGGGCCGTTAGCGTAAAAGGCTCGTTTTTATTAATTAAGAGTCTTAAAAATGCCTTAATTAGCGCGGCTATAGTAAATAAGGCTAAATAGTAATACTAAACTAAGAAATTGCTAAATATTCTTTAAAGCGGAATTTTAATTATGGCCTTTAAGCTAAACTTTATTAGTAGTATATAGTAAAAATATCCGCTAAGCTTATCGTCTTAAGAAAAGAATAACTTTATTATAAGCTCTATTTAAAGAGTATTTAGTAAGCGGGGAGCTAGATAGTTTTAAGGTCGACTTATCCTTACTTTTTCTATTTTAAGGATAATTAATTTATTTAAGTAATACTAAATTTAGTTTACTTAGTTATATAGGTTTTATCGTTTTATAGTTTATTTTTTATTAGTATTCTAAAAGCGGATTGCCTCTTAAAGGGTAATAGTCTTAGCTTAGCTAAGCGGGACTTATTTTATATCTTATTTAGCTTTATAAGCTATCGCAGTATAGTACCTTAAAAAAAAGTAAAGGAGATTATTAAACCGGTATACTTAGTAAGCCGCGGCTTTTTTTACTTTTATAACTTACTTATCTTAAAGTTTTATTATAAGCGCGTTAAGGAAAAGGTGCTTATTATTAAGGTTAGACTTAAAAGCTAATAAGAGCTTCTTACTAAAGAAAATATTATTTAGTATTTAACTTCTTATAAGATAAGTACTTAATCGTGCAATATAGTTGCTTTTAGCTTAGCGGATATTTAAAGGATTTCTATTTAAATAAGTAGGAATTGCTACTATTTACTACGCTTTATAGTATAAAGATAAGGAGATAAGGCGCGGACTAATTACCGCTAATTAAGTCTAGTACTATAGACTAATTACCGCTAGTTAAGGCCGGTACTACGGACTAATTACTGCTAATTAAGCCGGTATAACGGACTAATTACCGTATATAAACGTATATAGGGGTTTGAAAATAGTAAAAAGCTTATCTATTTTTTAAAGTATAGCTAGCTACTTTATACTTAGTTCTTTTAGCTAATTTTAAGGATCTTTAACTGTACTATCCTTTTATTTATTATTAATACGTAAATAAACTATAGATATCCTTATAAAATTGCTTAATAAACTAAGTATAAGCTTAGTTAAAAATACTATAGACTATAGTTAGGGAAATCCCTTAAATATCCTTAGATATCCTTTAAAAATTACGGTAAGGTTTATTTTATATCTTCCGGGGTGCTTCCTTAGTTAAAAACGGGTTAAACTATAGTTAAGATATCCCGTAGAAATCCTTAGATATCCCTTAAAGATACCGGCGGAATCCGCTTAGTAGTTTTTATAGTATCTTTTATAGTTAAAGATATTGTAAACTATAGTTAGACGTCGTAAACTATAGTTAGGTAGGCTCTTAACCCTTTATAGTTATATCTTAAAAACCTTAATAAGGTCTAACCGGTAATATTTATTATATCTCCTTAAGTAAGCCTTTTTAGTGCGTCTTTTAAGCGTTCTTATCGCGGGGTTCCGTAAGGCTCCTAAAAAGTAAAGTAAGAAGTCCGGGCGTGGCTATTTAAATTTTATAATATTATCCCTTTTCCTTTTTATTTACTATCTTTTATATTATAAATACTAGTACTATAAATAGAGTTAGCTTAAAAACTTATTTTAATTGTTTTTATTTAATTAGCTAGCCGAGAATTATATTTACTACCTTCTTATCCTTATTACTTAATAAGTATAATCTTAATATAACTTCTTAATATCGCTATTCTTTTATTAAGGGAATATATATATATTTAGATTTATTTATATATACTACTCCCTTATCCTTTTAAAGGTAAGGAAACGATTAAAAGATATCTTAAACCTTTAATACGTATTTTAGGTCCTTAGCGTAAATCCAGACGCCTTTATTAATAGTAAGTTTAAGTAAGTCCTTAGTTTAGCTAAATTTAAGCTTATAGTTTACTATAAATTCCTTTTATAAAAAGTCCTTAGCGGGGTCTATTTTATTTAGTTTTTTTATAAAGACTTTTACTAAAGGAGTAGTAGTATTAACCTCTTTATATAACCGGAATTACTTATTAAGGTTTATAATTATCCTTGCCTTTTAGCTTTAGCGGAATACTAATAGTTCCTTAAAATAGCTTATCGCTATAAATCTCTTATAATTTTATATTTTTGTCGAAGTAAGCTTAAAGTTATTAAGAAAGAACATTATATTATGCCTTAATAGCGGCGCTTAAACTTATATAAGTAAGGCATAGCTAAAACTAGCTAAAATCGTTATAGTAACTAAGTAAATTACTAATTTATATATTATTAGTCTTAGCTAAACTATCTTAACTTCGGCTTTAATCCCGTTATAGGCCTTAATCTATAAGACAGATATAAAGTTAATAAGGTCGTTTTAATAAGAAACTAAAAAATCTTAGTTAAGTAATATATTAGCCGCTAAGCGTTTTACTATTAAAGTGCCGATCTTTACTTTTACGATTATAAGACTACTATTTAGCCTTCTTAATATATATATAGTAAATCCTACTTATTTAATAGTAGCCGTCCTTCTTACTACTTAAATAAGAATTTATTAAGAGGAGTTTATAGTTATATCTTAAAAGGTCTTTACTAAGTCGGCTTAAATAAGGCTTTAGTCTACCTTAGTATTTATATAAGCTTTAATAGTTATCCTAGGCCCTTTCTTTCTATAAATTAGTAAGCGTATATAAGTAAATTATAACGGCTTATTAAGGCTTAATAGTTAAACGTTAAAAGAAGCCTTAACTATTTAAACGCTTTATAGCTTTTAAATAACTACTTACTAAACTAAGCTATATCTTTATATAGCAATATCTTAGTTAAAGTTAAGAAAGTATTTATCTTTAATATATTAATAAAGCTTATTCTTTAAGGGGAATACTTCGCTATAAAATCCGTATACTTTATTAATATCTTAAACTAAGTTTACTATAATATAGATTATAGTTTTTTTTAAGCTTTTATTAGTATCCGTTTAAGCTCTTTCTTTATTATACTTTTCGTCTTTTAAATAGTTATTTGTCTTTACTATAATTCCTTCTTAAATTATAAGGTATACTTACTTTAGCTTTAGTATTAATAAGCGTATAGTCTTAAAGGTTCTTTTTTTAAAGCTAAAAGACCTTAGCTTATATTCTTAGCTATTTAAATAAGTTTTTCCCTTAACTTAATAAGCCTTATAAGGCCTATAGTATATCCGCCTTTATTAAGAGGTTTAAAAACGTAACCCGCGGCCTTAGTAAGCCCTTAATAAATAGCTAAGGCGTCTTAAACTATCTTTTAAGTATATATAAAGTATAGCTAGTTAGCCTTTACCTTTTTATAAGTTAAACCTTTTTCTTTTAAGCTAATAAGTACTTTTAAGATCCTTAAGTATATTTAACTTATAGCTAAAGAAGAATTTCCTTATATTCGTTAATCTATTTATTAATATCCTTATTTATTACTAAATATTATAAAGATTTTTATAAATAAACGTTTAGCTTTTAGTAAATTACTATTATTAAGTAGTTTAGCTAATAAAGCGCGGGTTAAGCTTTATATTATAAGTATAATATTTAAAACTTAAAGTCGGACTTTATTACTATATTTTTAATAGTAAAGTGCTTTTTATTAAGTGCTTATATCGCTATATTTAACCGGATTTTAAGCCGTTTTTCTAAAATAAAGATTTATTAGCTTAGTTTAGCGCTAAGCTTACTAAGCTTTTTTTATTTTAGTTTTAAGAGGTCTTAAAAATACTATTTCGCCGAACTTCCTTAAAAAAAGGAGGGTAATTAAATAGCTAATTTGTTTATATAAGCCTTGCCTTTATTAGCATTTTAGCGGATAAAGTTAATAAAATAGTTTACTCCCTAAAATATACTAGCTTTATTCTCTTTTTAGACTTTATTAAAAGATACTTTTAGCGGTCTTAATAAGTTAAATCTCCTTATATCCTTAGCTTATAGTTAAGGTTTTTCCTAAGGCTTAGTAAGCGCGTCTTTTCTTCTTAGTACTTAAAGGAGACTAAGGGATTATTTATTTAATATTACTACTATTTTTACTAAAAGGCTTAAAGCTATACTTAGTCTTAGTATTTACGCGCTAAGTATAGATAGATTTAGCTTATTAAAGGTATCGCTTACTATATTTTTATCGCTTATTATTAAGGTCTTAGTCTTAATACTCTCGCTAAGCGCTTAACTTTTCGTCTTATATATATCTTAAAATCTAGTACGCCGCGGGGCCTTAAGTATAAAAGGCCTATTTTTATTAATTAAAAGTCCCAAAATGCCTTAATTAGCGCGGCTATAGTAAATAAGGCTAAATAGTAATACTAAACTTAAAAACTACTAAATATCCTTTAAGGCGGATTTTTAATTAAGGCTTATAAACTAAACTTTTTTAATAATACGTAGTAAAAATATCCGCTAAGCTTATCGTTTTAAAGAAAGAGTAACTTAATTTTAAGCTTGATTTAAAAGGTATTTAGTAAGTTAGGAGCCGGAGGGTTTTAAGGTTAACTTATCCTTACTTTTTTTATTTAAAGGATAATTAATCTATTTAAGTAGTACTAAATTTAATTTACTTAATTATATAAGTTTTATTATTTTATAATCTATCCTTTATTAGTATTCTAAAAGCGGATTACCTCTTAAAAGGCGGTAGTCTTAGCTTAGCTAAGTAAAACTCGTTTTATATCTTATTTAGCTTTATAAGCTATTATAGTATAATACCTAATAAAAGGTAAAGGAGATTATTAAACCGGTATACTTAGTAAGCCGCGGCCTTTTCCGCTCTTATAGCTTACTTATCGTAAAGTTCTATTATAAACGCGTTAAGGAAAAGGTGCTTATTATTAAGGTTAAACTTAATAGCTAATAAGAGCTTCTTACTAAGAAAAATATTATTTAATATTTTACTTTTTATAGGATAAGTACTTAATCGTGCGATATAGTCGCTCTTACCTTAGTAGATATTTAAACGATTTCCGTTTAAATAAGTAGGAATTACTATTACTTACTATACTTTATAGTATAAAGATAAGGGGATAAGGCGCGGATTAATTACTATTAGTTAAGGCCGGTATTATAAACTAATTACCGCTAGTTAAGACTAGTACTATAAACTAATTATTATTAGTTAGGCTAGTATAATAAACTAATTACTATATATAAACGTATATAAGGGTTTAAAAATAGTAAAAAGCTTATCTTTTCTTTTAGATATAGCTAGTAACTTTATACTTAGTTTTTTAAGCTAATTTTAAAGATCCTTAATTATATTAACCTTTTATTTATCGTTAATACGTAAATAGACTATAAATATCCTTATAAAATTACTTAATAAACGAAGTATAAGCTTAGTTAAAAACACTATAAACTATAATTAAGGAAATCTTTTAAATTTCCTTAAATATCCCTTAAATATTATAATAAAGTTTATCTTATATCTTTTAAGGTGCTTTTATAGTTAAAAATAAGTTAAACTATAGTTAAGATATCCTAAAAAAATCCTTAAATATCCTTAAAAAATACTAATAAAATCCGCTAAATAGTTTTTTTAGTATCCTTTATAGTTAAAAACGTTATAAACTATAGTTAAATAGGCTTTTAAGCCTTTATAGTTATATTTTAAAAGTTTTAGCGAGGTTTAACTAGTAATATTTATTATATCTTTTTAAGCAAGCCTTTATAATATATGCTTTAAGCGTTCCCGTTATAAGGTTTTGTAAGGCTCCTTAAAAGTTAAGTAAGGCGTTTAAGCATAGCTATTTAAATTCTATAATAGCGGAGATTTATCGGCTTAGTTATATACTAAGCTTACTAAGTTTTTTAATTAAAGTTTTAAGAGGTCTTTAAAATACTATTTTGCCGCGCTTTCTTAAAAGAAAAAGGATAATTAAATAGCTAGCTTATCTATATAAGCTTCACCTTTATTAGCATTTTAGCGGATAAAAAATAAAACGGTTTACTTTTTAAAATATATTAGCTTTATTGTTTTTATAGACTTTATTAAAGGATACTTTTAGCGGTCTTAATAAGTTCAACCTTTTTATATTCTTAGCTTATAGTTAAGGTTTTTATTAAAGCTTAAGAAGTATATCTTCTTTTCTATGCTTTAAAAAGACTAAGAAATTATTTATTAAATATTACTATTATACTTACTAAAAAGCTTAAAGCTATACTTAGTCTTAGTATTTATACACTAAGTATAAATATGTTTAGCCTACTAAAGGTATTGCTTACTATATCTTTATCGCTTATTATTAAGGTCTTAGTCTTAATACTCTCGCTAAGTGCTTAACCTTTTATCTTATATATATCTTAGAATTGAGTACGCTATAAGGCCTTAAGAATAAGAAGCTTATTTTTATTAATTAAGAGTCTTAAAAACACTTTATTTAATACGGCTATAGTAAATAAAGGTAAATATTAATATTAAACTAAGAAACTACTAAGTACCCTTTAAAGTAAATTTCCGGTTAAGGCTTATAAACTAAACTTTATTAATATTATATAGTAAAAATATTTATTAAGCTTATTATCTTAAAGGAAAAGTAGCTTTATCGCCGGCTTAATCCGGAGGGTATTTAAAGGGCAAGGAGCTAAAAAGACTTAAAGTCGGCTAATTTTTACTTCTTTTAATTAAAGGATAATTAATCTATTTAGGTAGTACTAAATTTAGTTTACTTAGTTATATAAGTTTTATTATTTTATAGTTTATTTTTTATTAATATTTTAAAAGCGGATTGCCTTTTAAAAGGCGGTAGTTTTACCTTAGCTAAGCGGGACTTATTTTACGTCTTATTTAGCTTTATAGGCTATTGCGGTATAATACCTTAAAAAAGGTTAAAGGAGATTATTAAACCGGTATACTTAGTAAGCTATAGCTTTTTCCGCTCTTATAGCTTACTTATCTTAAAGTTTAATTATAAGCGTATTAAAAAAAATGTACTTATTATTAAGGTTAAACTTAAAGGCTAATAAAAGCTTCTTAGTAAAGAAAATACTATTTAGTATTTAACTTTTAATAGGATAAGTGCTTAATTATATAATATAGTTACTCTTAGCTTAGCGGATATTAAAAAGATTTTTATTTAAATAAGTAAGAATTGCTATTATTTTATACGCTTTATAACATAAAGATAAAGGGATAAAGCATAAGCTAATTACTACTAGTTAAAGCTAGTATTATAAACTAATTACCGTTAGTTAAAGCTAATACTATAAACTAATTACTACTAATTAAGCTAGTAGAATAAACTAATTACTATATATAAACGTATATAAGGGTTTATAGATAGTAAAAAGCTTATCCTTTTTTTAAGGTATATTTAACTACTTTATACTTAATTCTATAAGCTAATTCTACAGGCTTTTAACTATATTCTTTAGCTATTTATCGTTAGTATATAAATAAAACATAGATATCCTTAGATAATTACTAAATAAACTAAGTATAAGCTTAGTCGGAAATACTATAAACTATAATTAAGAAAATCCTTTAAATATCCTAAAATATTTATTAAAAATCGCAGTAAAGTTTATCTTATATTTTTTAAAGTATTTCCTTAGGAAAAAACGGGCTAAACTATAATTAAGATATCCCGCGGAAATCCTTAGTTATCCTTTAAAAATACTAGCGGAATCCGTTTAATAGTTTTTATAGTATTCTTTATAGTTAAGAATATTATAAACTATAGTTAAATAAGCTCCTAAGTATTTATAGTTATATCTTTAAAGCTTTAGTAAGGTATATTTAGTAATATTTATCGCGTCTCTTTAAGTAAGCCTTTATAGCGCGTGCTTTAAGCGTTCTTGCTATAAGGTTTTATAAGGCTTTTTAAAAGTAAAGTAAGAAGTTTAAGTATAGCCGCTTAGATTTTATAATAACTCCTTAAAGTAAAAAAGAAAAGCTAACGTCTTTATAAAGTTAAAGTAAAAATAAAGTAAAAAGAGCGCTAAGTAATAAATTTATAATAGCGTTTTTACGCTATATTAATAGTATATTATTATTATTCTTTTAATAGTTTTTTCGGCTTATTTAGCTAATAATAGTAAAGTAGCTTTAAAGGGTAAGTAAATAGCCTTATTATAAGTTCTTACTACCTATTTAGCTATATATCTTTATTTTATTAAGTCAATTAATAGATTTAGCTAAAATTAATAATAAAGTTTTTAATTCTTTTTTCAACGTGCGTTTAAGCGCTTTATTAAATTATAAGAAGTTATAATACTAAGGGATATTCGTTTTATATAGCGGGATATGTTATAAATAACTAGCTTACTTAAGCTTTATTTTATAATATTATCTTACTTACTTTCTACGCTATTTTTAATTCTTTACTAAGTTTTTTATACTACTTATTAGCTTTTTAAGCCGCTTATAAGTAAGATATTATTTCTTCCTTACTATTAATATTATAGTTATTCTTTGCTTTTAATTATTAGACTTTTTAACTTATCGTTCTTTTTATATAGCGCTATTACATATACTTTTCCGCTAATTTATACGTATTTAACTACTAAGGAAGTATTAAAGTAAAGTTAAGCTATTTTACTAATTATAATGAAAATAATTAGTACTAAGGAGTTAAATAATTATATTCCTGCTTAAAAGCGTGTAATAAGGTTCTTAATAGCCTTAGTGCTTAATTCCTAACTTTTAAGGTTTTAAACGTATTTAATAATCTTAAGAACCCTTATTATAAAAAGGGTCTTAAAGGTAAAAATATAAAGCATATAGTTAGTATAGTTAATAAAGCGGAGGTTAAAACTAAAGAAATTTATTGCTTAAGATAAAGTTAAGTTCTATTTAAACTTCTTATAAGCTTATAAGTAGAACTTAGCGTAGTTTATAGCTAAGCGGAAACTTTGAATTATTATAATCTTATCGCCGGATTATAGTCCTATAAAGCCAGGCTTATTTAAAATCGGGGTATTTACTATTAATAACTCCTATAAGATTAAGCGATAAAATATATTACGAGGCTATTTATTACTATCTTATCCGGTTAAGGAGGGGCGGTAAATAAACTATAATAAGGCGCTTATAGGCTTTTATATAGCTAGGCTAAATATAGTAGCTAAGGAGAAAAGGATATGCTAAGCGGGGCGAAAAAGGTCTTTAAAGCTTATAGTAACTATAAGCTAAGAAGGGGATTTTATTACGCGGGCTAAACTATATATAAAGCGAGACAGAGTTTTTACTATAATAGCTTAAGACGCTATTATAAACCTAGTTATAAACTAAATAGGCTAAGCCTTAAATATATAGTAAAAAATAGCGCGGATATTATGTTAACTATTTAACTAAAGCGAGGTTTTACTAGCTATAATAGCTACTATAAATCTTAAGACTATAATAAAGTTAGCTAGCTTTAGAGCGTTAAGTATTAGCTAGCTATTTTACTAATAAAGGTTTTTAGCTACACTTTAGAAAATATATAGGCGGCGAGGGCTTTTAAACTATAAAAGCTAAGCGGGAGGTATAGCTAAGTTGCTATAAAAGCGGCCTTTTTAGCTACGCGGCGGTATAAAGCTAAAAGGTAAGTTGTTAATGTTAAGCGTTTAAAAAGGGTAATATAAGCCGTCTTTTATTATACTATAATTTAAGTTAAGCTTATTAGCTTAAGCCCGGTTACGGAAAGCGGCGTAGAAATTAAAACGTAAATAGGTATAAAAGAGAGCAAGTATATAGCTATAAGTAAGGGGATTATAGAAATATAAAGAGTATGCGAAAAGGTAAAGAAATAGGTAAGATGTGTGTATGTAAGGTTAATAATCTATTTAAGGTAAAGGGGGGACTAAGGCCTCTTTATATAGACAATTTCTAAGCTATAAGTAACTTAAGTTATTTAGAAAAGAGCCCCTTATTTAGCACAATTATATCTAGTAGGCTAATAGCTATTATTAAGTTAATATTATATTTATAAGCCTAGGGATTAATTCTATAAGGAATACGAGGTAGCGTATCGACTTAGCATAGATTATATATATAGTCTACACATACACCTCTTCTTAATCTGCTTATACCTTGCTTATGTATGCGGGAAATAATATAAGAAAATATATATAGTGTGTAATATTATAGAGCGGATTTCATAAATATTTTAGCGTATTTATGTCGCGTGTTATTTATACTGTATTTAACCTATAGGCTGCGGGAGAGTATATTTTACTCCCTTATAATAAGTTTATATAAAGGCTTAAACTTAAAGGTTTTAGCTCTTATTAAAGGACTTAAAGCTATAAGGTATAGCCGCCTTATTTCTATATAGTATAAGCGCCTACTTATATCCTTTATATTAAAAGTATAAGAGCTAACGTAAAGGTAAGCTAAAAAGGTAATTCCGGAATAGCTAGCCTTAGCTATAAAAGACGTTAAATAATAAAAAGACTTAAAATAGAAGTATAAGAATTATAAACTTAAAGGAAAAGAGGCTATATATATAAGAGTAAGTAAGGTATAACGGGCTAAAGCTAGCGGTTAAAAGAAGTATAGTTATAAAAAAAAGGGAAAAAAGTTAAGCAGCGGAGAGAATTTAATAAGTATATTATAAAGCTATAAAAAACCTTATTACTTAAAGTAAATAGCGGCGTATTATTATTAAAATAACTAATTACCTTAAGCATAATAAGTTATAGTTTTTTATAACTTATAGTAGTTTTTAAGTCTTTAACTTAAGCTTAACTGCTTAATTCTCTTAGTTAAAGAGTTTTTTATTAAGTTATAAAAGCCGCTTATTATACTTTCGTTTAAATACTTTAAGTAGTTAATTTCTTTTATACTTTCTTAAAGGCTTTTATAATCTTAAGTAAAAATACTACTTTTTTATTTACTTATAGGTTATAGCTACTTAGCTAGCTTTTTAAGCTATAAGAAATTCTTTTTATAGCTTTCCGCCGCTTCTTTTTATTATACGACTTTATAAGATTCGTTTAACTTTTTATTTATTTATATAAAGTATCTTTTTATCTTAAACTAGCTTTAAGTATATAGCTAGCTTATTTACTAAGCGTAGTTATACTATTAAGACGACTAGATAAATATTAAAGGACCCTTTTATATTTAACCGGTATATAAGTTATTTTACTTTAGCGGTAACTTTAAACGGCTTAGTATATTTTTTTTAAAGTTTCGCTAGTTTACTATTTATAATATAATAACTTTTACTAAGCTATAGCTAAACTTAATTACTAAGCTTAAATTTTAGCGGGCGGTATTTCTTATCGTATTTATTTTTTTATAGCGGCTTAAGTATAAGTAATAGCTAACTTAGCTTCTTTTTATAAAACCTTTTAGTTTTATAGATATAAGTAATTATTTAGGAACTAAAGCTTATTATTTATTCTTATCCTTATAATAAGCTTACTTAAAGCTATATAAATTAGTAAGAAGAAGGAATTATTAAGGCTAAACTAAAAGGCTATTAATATATTAGTTTAGCATAAGTCTAGGAAATCGGCGATGAAGAATTATAGCGCGACTTTTATAATTTAGTTTCGCTTTTTTAATAAGCCGTTAGTTTAAAAGTACTTAGCGGTAAATATAAAAAGCTTTAATCTATAAGCTTACTATAAAGTCTGCTAAAATGCTAAAGTAAACTTTACGTCTTAGTTAAAGATTATTCTTTTATAATGCCTTAATTAGCGCGAAGTAGCTTTAGTATATAACGCTTATACTTAGTTTTTTATTATAAACTAGTTATTACTTAAGATAAAGAGATATATTTTTAAGAACTTATTAGTTATAGTTAGTAACGTATTAAAAAAGTTCTTTATAAGATCTTTTTATAAGGATTATTAAGCTTAAACTATTTAGAGCTTAGTAATAAAGTCTATTGCTATTATATAGTCTAAAACCGACGGGCTTTAAATTAAAAGAAGCATTATAGCTATTTATAACTTTATTAATATATTTACTAAGCTATAAGATTAAAAGGCTTTTAAATAGATCTTACTATATATAGGTATAGCTAATATAAAAACATTTAGCGTAAACGTTTTTAATAATTTCTTAAGCGTAAGTCTTAAGGATATATAGTCTCCGGCGATTATTATTCTTAGTAAAATATAGTAACCCTTACGACTTAAAAAACAAGAGTTTAAGGATACCGTTTTTATTACTAAGCTATATAATAATCTTTACTTACTATATATTCTTTATATATCCGTTAATTATTTTTTAGTAAAGTAGCAATTCGATTAATACTTTTAAATAAAGGAATACGCGGTTTACTATCTTATCTTCTTAAATATATTTTAATTCTCCTTTTTAGTTTAAAGATACTAGCTTATTATCTTAATATAGTAAATATAAGAGAGCGTTTAGTATAACGTTTTTAACGCTTAAGATATAACATACTTTAAGCGGGAATTAGCTTAAGTATTAAAAAGCAAGCACTAGCTTATTAATTAACATTATATTAATAAAGAATTAAGGCCTTTAGTATATAATTCTATAAGTACTTATATAATTAGTAAATTCTACTAATTATAGTATTTTTATAAATAGTACTATAATATATAGCTTATAGACCGCTTATATTAAACTAGCTACTTTAAGCTTTATAGGCTAGTATTAAAGTTCTTTACCTTAAAGGGCGCGGCTTAAGTAAATAATAAGCTAAACCTTAGTCTATATTAGCAAAGTCTTTTTATCTTATTTTATGCTTTCTTTTAAGTAAAACGTTATAGCCGCTACTTTATATTCTTAAGATATGTTAATTTAGATAAATAGTTATTAAGCATGGTTAAAGTAGTAAACTATTTAAGGCTTAGTAAGTTTTTTAATTAAATATGTAAAAGCTTTTTCTTCCTTTAAGGTAAGCTAAAAAGCAGCTTTTATAGTATATCGCGTTTATTCTTAGCTCCTTAAAGGGACTCCTTTTTCTTATTTTACTTTAAGTAGCTTTATCTTCCGTTTTTATAAGACGTTGACTTCGTTAGTAAAATACAGGACTATATAGTATAGCTACTTAGTTAAGCTAATTTATTTCTTAAGCTATTAAAGGTTCTTTATATAAGGGAGTAAAATATACTCTCCCACAGCCTATAAGATAAATACAGCATATATAACACGCGACATAAATACGCTAAAATGTACATTATATGCGCTATACAATTCTGCATACTATATATATTTCCTTGTATTATTCCACGCATACATAAGCAAGATATAAGCAGATTAGGAAGAGGTATGTGTAGAGACTATATGCATAATCCGTGCTAAGTCGCTGCGCTAGCTCGTATTCCTTACGGAATTAATCCCTAGGCTTACAAATATAATATTGACTTAATAATAGCTATTAGCCTACTATGCATAACTGTGCTAGATAGAGGGCTCTTTTCTAAATTACTTAAGTTACTTATAGCTTAGGAATTGTCTATATAAGGAGGCCTTAGTCCCCCCTTTACCTTAAATAGATTATTAACCTCACATACACATATTTTACCTATTTCTTTACTTTTTTACACACTCTTTATATCTTTATAATCCCCTTACTCGTAGCTATATGCTTGCTCTTTTCTATACCTATTTGCTCCTTAATTTTTTAAAAACGCGATATTATTTAAAGCTTATACGCGTTAGTTTATATTTATTAAGCTAATAATATTTACCTTAAATTTTAAGTAGTATATAAATACGTGCGCTAAAAAGGACTTTAATCTTAATAAAGTAATAATATAATCGTAAAAAGCGCAAAATACTAACTTTACGTATTTAAGGTATTTTTTAGTTATATCGAAGTAAATAATAATATTATCTATATAAGCCGCTTTATATTCTTAGTATTTAGAGAAAATATTATTAATAAATCTTTAAATATATACCAGGGAGTTCTTAAAGCTTATAAATATTTCTAGTGATCTTTTTAGCCCGCGATAGCTTATAACTATAAACTTTTCTTAGTAGTCTTAGTAAACTAAGAACTAGTAAAAAAACGACTATATATTTATTATATAAATAAACTTCTTTCCTTTAAGGCGTTTAATTATATTGCTTTAAAGCGGTATTAAGTAAGCGTTTTAAGTAATAATAGTATTAATCCTTTATAAATCTATAACTACTTATCTTTTTTCCTTTTTATTTATTATTTTTTATACTATAAATACTAACGCTATAAATAAAGTTAGCCTATAAACCTACTTTAATTATTTTCACTTAGTTAACTAGCTAAATATTATATTTACTCTTTTTTTATTCTTATCGCTTAATAAATATAATTCTAATATCACTTATTAGTATTATTATCTTTTTATTAAGGGAATATATATATATTCGGACTTATCTATATATATAACTCCTTTATCTTTTTAAAGGCGGAGAAACGACTAAAAGATATTTTAAACCTTTAATACGTATTTTAAGTCCTTAGTATAAATCTAAATACCTTTATTAGTAGTAAGTTTAAGTAAGTTTTTAGTTCGGCTAATCTTAAGCTTTTAGTTTACTATAAGATCTTTTTAAAAGAAGTCTTTAAAAGGGTTTATTCTTTTTAGGTTTTTTATAATAACTTCCGCTTAAGGAATAGTAATATTAACCTTCTTATATAGCTAGAACTACTTATTAAAGTCTATAATTATTCTTACTTTCTATCTTTAAAGGAGTACTAGTAGTTTCTTAAAGCGGTTTATTGTTATAAAGCTTTTATAATCTTATATTATTGTTTAAGCGAGCTTAAAGTTATTAAGAAAGAATATTATATTTAGCTTTAATAGTAGTACTTAGACTTATATAAGGAAGACGTAGTTAAAACTAGCTAGAATCGTTATAGTAGTTAAGTAAACTACTTATCTATATATTACTAGTCTTAGCTAATGTTAAAGGTTAGAGCAGCAGCGAAAATTTTAGGAAATCTAGATATTATAGAATAGTGAGTTATAAAGACGTCGATGTTATATAAGACAGGATTTTGCTAGAATTAATTTATAAAGAATTAAGTGCGTAAGTGCTTATAGAATCTTTAGCTATAAAGTAGCGAGAGATTTGCCTTTTATAGATAAATGTGAAAGAACGGAGTAACATATCTAGACCGGCCTTTAGATAGTCTTAAAGCCTAAGTAATGTTGATTTTAAAGCATTTTACTCCGTAGCTATATGTCTCTTCCTTATACGGCAATTCGTGTTTAACGTTAGTTTAAGGTTAGTTTAAGTCTAAGCAGATCCTTGTTTTATCTAGCTGCCCTAACCTCCTTAGTTCTATATATAACGCTATAAGCGTCGTATAGAGACTTAAAGATATAAAGAATAACGAACCCAAGCTAGGCTATTTAATGCGGGTTTTTTTTAAATTTATACACCCCCCTATACTTAGCTAATTAAGTAAGGATTAAGTAGCTAATTTATTAAAGTAGTAAAGATCACTCTCTTATAGCTAAACTATCTTAACTTCGGCTTTAATCCCTTTATACGCCTTAATTTATAAGACTAAAGTAAAGGTAATAAGGTCTTTTTAATAAAGAACTAGAAAATCTTAGCTTAGTAATATATTAGCCGCTAAGCGTTTTATTATTTAAGCGTTAATTCTTACTTTTATAACTACGAGGCTATTATTTAGCCTTCTTAGTATATACGCGGTAAATTCTACTTATTTAATAGTAACTATTTTTCTTACTTTTTAAATAGGAATTTATTAAGAAGAGTTTATAATTATAATTAAGGAGCAGATGGGTGTAGGAGAGAGCAGGCTTGTAGCCACGAGTGAGGGCATCACAGGGATGTAAAGAGTGTGCGAAAAGGTAAAGAAATGGGTGAGATATATGTGTATAAGGTTGATAATCTATCTAAGGTAAAGGGGGGACTAAGGCTTCCTTATATAGACAATTCCTAAGCTATAAGTGACTTAAGTGATTTGGAAAAGAGCCCCCTATCCAGCGTAGTTATGCATAGTGGGCTAATAGCTG